>JXCR01114700.1:77698-103665 GCA_002079205.1 Phalaenopsis hybrid cultivar | reverse complement strand
ATATATATATATATATATATATATATATATCATATTATTTATTTATTTTTAAATAATAGCTATTCAACATTGTGCCGTGTCTTTTAGATCATGCGGATCAACAAAATTTGAGATGGTTACTCAATTCAATTCTTCCATTAATTTTGCTAAAACTCAAACTTCAACCACTCATTCATTAAAACTATTGACTCTGGCCCCTACTGCCCACAAATGTCATTAATATTTACCACTACGACCTACGTGATCTATAGTTTTTGTAGCTTCGGACTCCGACCCTTGCGGTCCGCAAATGTTATTACTAATCAGCACTGCGGTAAGCATGACCTACGTGATCTACAACTCATGCAGCTTCTGACTTTGGTCCCAACAGCCCACGGACGTCATTGCAGGTCACTACTATGCCCTATATAACATATGTTGTCCATAGGTATCACAACTCTCTGCTATGACATCTATAACCACCAACGTTACTGAAACAATCATTTATGGCTCACCTTGACAAGCTTCTACTTAAGCTTGTTGTTGTCAAAAACTGCATCCGAATTACAAATACAATATTATGATTTCATCTCATCTAATTCAAGAAAAAAGTGTGTACTCATCATTCATGTTAACATGATTACCAGAAATAAATCAATGACATTAATTGTCCCGATGTGATGTAATTGCCCTAATATGGTGTAATTAACATCGATGTCATATGTTGATGTCAAGACTTAATTTCTGCTCTTAATTTACTTTCTTCCCTATTCTAAATCTTAGAATACTTTTATAAATATTACTCTTCTTTGTACAATTGAGAAACAAGAGAAGAAATACAAATTTCTTTTTCTTAGTATGGTGTCAGAGACATAGAGCTTCAGCTCTGATAACTCCTACTCTGCTCTCGAGCCCGAGACAATCGATCCCTTCTACAATCTTGCACCTGTGAACTTGCGCCAGCTACGATCGAGCCCCTCCCCTCTACAATCTTCTGCTCGACTCTGAAGCCCCTCCCCCTCTGCGCTCCTCCCCATCTTGTGATCAAGCCCCTCCCCGACTTGCGACTCTGAAGGCCTTTGCTACTCTGAACGCTTCTTACAATCTCCTCTAATCCTACCTCGACTTCGACTCCGACAACCCCACTTCTACAACCCGACTCCAAACCCTCTTCCACCTGTGATCTCCTCTACTATCCTTCTCGATCCGAAGCCGACCTCTCGATCATGTCCTTATCGATCAATCCAGCCCCTCCTTATTTAATCTCTCTTCTGCGATCCTTTCTGATCTCGCCTCTGCCATAAAAAAGGGGATCACACGACACAAGGAAGAAGTAACTTTGACAAACTCATTTCCCTTCTCATAATCATGGAGCACAAGATTAGCTTCTTATCCACTCCACTTCTAAATGGAGAAATTGAAAAGTGCAAATCCTATTGCAATAGTCTTAACTGGCTCAAACTATAATTTGTGGGTCCAAGGAATAAAAATTTTCTTGATCAATCGCAAGTTTTGGCATATGGAGATATCATTAAGCCAATCAAACAACGATCGTTCATTTGATCTTATCTCTCTTCATCTTCCTTAAAAATTTATGTTTGTTGCTACAACTACAAACTCTTCTATTCACCAATGGCATTTTCGTCTGGGACATGCCTCAGTTAGTAAAATTCGGACTTTAATCTCTCGAGGTTTGCTAGGATCTACAAAGTGTGAGTCATTTAATTGTCATTTTCAGCTTGCAAAACAATCAACATTGTCATTTAATCATAGTAATTCAATTCAGAGAGTCATTTTCACTTAATTCATTCGGTCAATTGGGGTCTTTCCGCTATTCCTTCAATAAATGGTTTTCGTTACTTTATGTTATTATTGATGATTATTCTCAGTTTACATGGATCTACTTTTTGAAAAATCGATCTGAACTATAACAAATTTACACTTCATTCGCTAATATAATCAAAACCCGATTCTCTTCCACTATTAAAATTCTTCGAACCGACAATACTAAGGAATATCATGATTCTTTCTTCTTCTAATTTCTCAGTCAACAAGGTATCATGGTTTAATGCTCATGTCCTCATACTTCCCAATAAAATGGACGAGCCGAACAAAAACATCGTTATATTCTTGATTTTGTTCGTGCACTACTTCTTACTGCTTCCTCTCCAAGAAAATTTTGTGGTAAAGCAGCTCTTGCCTTAGTTCTCCAAAATTTATCCCCTTTTAAAAAATTGTTTGGGAAGCTTTCTGAATACTCCCTACTTAAACCATTTGTATGTGCCTGTTTTGTTCTTCTACAACCCCATGAACGTACAAAATTAGAACAACATGCTCGTTTATGTTGTTTTCTTGGGTATGGAATTGAACACAAAGAGTATCGTTGTTAGGACCCTATCACAAATAAACTTCGCATAGCACGACATGTTACCTTCTGAGAAAATACCATGTTCTCATCCCTTTTTAAGTTTAACCACTCTGTCAATATTGACTCTAGATTTCTCACTGATTCTTATATTGAATTATTTTGACATAGAAAATTCAGATACACTCAATAATAGGTCTTCCACATCTGCTCCGATTGATTCTGCTCCAGCTACAGATCCTGCACCTACACCTGCACCTACCCTTGACACCACTCTTCGTCGTTCTACCTGGGTAAGAGAGACTCCTCGTTCCATTACAGATTTCCATTGTTATTCTACTATTGCAACCCTTTAAGGGCCTCGCTCTTATCGTGAGGCAATTACTGACCCTTTTTGGCAGCAATGTATGTCTGAAGAACTTCGTGCTTTGGAAAAAACTCATATTTGGGACTTGTTCGATCTTCCTCCTCATAAGTCCCCTATTGGTTGTAAATGGATTTATAAAATTAAGACTGGTCAGACGGGTTCATTGAGCGCATATGTTGTTCACTTAGTCAGTCAATTCATGTTTGTCCCTCGCTCATCAAACTTTTTTGCAGTTCTTCGGATACTTCAATATATTAAAGGCACTCTTTTTCATGGCCTATTTTTCAGCACTCTACTCTTTGGTATTATCCGGCTATGCTGATGTTGAATGGGCAGGTGATCTCACAGATCGTTGTTCTACCACTAGTTATTGCTTCTTCTTAGGAGAATCCCTTATCGCTTGGCGTAGCAAGAAGCAAACTGTCGTTGCTCGTTCCAGCATAGAATCTGAGTACCGTGCTCTAGCTAACGCCACATATGAATTATTTTAGCTATGTTGGTTGTTATCTGATATAAGTGTTCAATAATCTTCAACTACTATGTTTCATTGTGATAATAGAAATGCTATACAAATATCTCATAATGACGTTTTTCATGAACATACTAAACATATTGAGACTGATTGTCACTTTGTTTGTTATCATATTACTCAAAGAATCATAATTTTAATTCTCGTCTCCTCTGCTAACTATGCAGCTAATATCTTCACCAAAACTCATTCTTCAGCATGTTTTCAAGATCTCCTCCAAATTACTTTTCTTTAATCCTTTTAGTTTTTCATGTAATACTAAAAAAAGGATAAATAACCATAACAAATAATCACTCTTTGTCGCCCAATAAGACTTTTGTAAGCAATATCTCCAAATTACTTTTGATTATTTTCGGCCTTCGTATATTAATTCCAATCAGAACAAAATATGAACTGGCCATTAAAATATATTTATTGCTTCTGGTTGCTAAGAAATTAATTAATCCACACCCATTAATAAATTTCAAATATTAGAGAACTAAGATTCGCTTTAGAAAAAATTAATTATATATAAATGGAAGATCAAATTACTTAATTATGTTAAAATAATTAAAAAAATAACGAGATCTTCTAAAAAAATTATTATATTCTAATAATTCTCCTAAAACTCAAACTTTAATCACCCATCCATCAAACAAATCACAATTAATTAACTTTAATTAAACTTTTAAAAAAAAGATTACTCCTTTATTTACACTAATTATCAATGCCACTAAACCAGTGACATCATTCACCATCATCAAAAGAAACCATCCCAGCTTTTTCTAAACAAAAACAGCAGACAGAAATCATAAAAACACTTATAATGCTGAACCCCAATGGAAGCGAACAGAGAAAGCACGAAGCTCATCTTTACATATACCACAGCCGGCGATCACCGGACGCACTCCGGCGGCATTGAGGGAAAACGAGCTACATCAGAGCAGTAGTCATATATAAGATGCTTCTCACGCACCCACATAAGCTGGTGACTCTGGTGCACACTGAGCTCTTCCATCTCCGGCGCCTTCCACCAATACCTCCCTTCCTTCCCCCACTCGCTCCCGCTGCACCGCCGCAATTCATCACCGTAGGCCGCCTCCACGGCGACTTCGCAGCCGTCGATCTTAAGCTCCCTGTAGGTGACGACGAAGGGAGCGTTAGACCAGTTTGTCTTCACGAGCCCTCCCTGCGTAGCCCAATCGTCGGCGTTCCACAACGAGCTACTGACCCCCATTTTCTGATATCCAGGAAAAGCGATGCCTTTAGCTTCCTTGTTCTGGAAAACACGTATCGGGGTCTCGTCGACGAGGAAGACGACCTGACGAGGGTTCCATAAGATAGCGTAGGTGTGAAAATCGACCGTGGGATCAAACCAGAGATCATTCCTCTGTTCCCGGTTACCAGTTCCGTTGATGTATACGTTCGTCTGAACAAGATAAGGCTCCCCCGTCGTGTTTCCCAAGAACTCAAAATCGAATTCGTCGTGATTCGTTCCCTCCGACGACATCTGAACGATTGAATTCATACCCCCAAACACCATAAAATTAGTAAAAATGAAAAAAGTTAACCGATTGATAGCGACTACATAGAATGCGCATTCTTAACAGGGGAAGTTCGATATATGAATTATTACATAGAAAGCCGTGACGGTGCCGGCAGAGTCGCCGCCGACGAGTTTGATTTCGGCGCTCGCCTTGCCATAAAGGTACCTCCTTTTGGATGCGAACCCCGAACCTGAAAGATCCATATACATTATTCGAAGCCAGTTGATTACAACGAACGCAACAAAGAAGAAAAATGAAGCTCTGCAGTACCTGAGAAATTGTCGAGCTTCAGCTGGAGAAGCTCTCCGTCATAAACCATGTGATCTGACGCCCAGCTAGACTGGAAAAGCTCATCAAATCTCGACCCATTTCCGGCGGCCGCCGCCGCCGCCGATAATGCGAAGCAAACTAACATAGCCAGCAATGCCCTGCTGTCAAACTCCATTGCTGCAGTAGCGACTGAGCTCCCTCTCTCGATACGAGAAGAAGACGCCGTGCGGCCATTAGACTTTATAGCCCGATCAATGTGGCTTATTGACGAAGCCGCTTGCCACGTCGGATTATCGATCCATTCTGCCACGTAGGAGGAAAGAAGTAGCCGTTGCTCATGACTGAGTGAGGTCGCTGTTCATAAAACACCGAACAGGACTATAAAACCAATGATCATTGGCCACGTGTTAAGTCCAGCTGTCGATGCCGGTTTCTGTGCTGGCTTGTGTCAGTGCAGTACTCTTATTTGAGTACTGGGAATAAAAGCGAGAAAGCAGGGTTTTTAACCCCACCACCCCTTTGGTTGTCGCTACGTGACAGCTGGCATATGCTTCTGTACCATACTTGCACCATTTCGGAACCGTGGTCACGGATGAGACTGGGGGCATTGGGGAAGTCCGTCCAATAATCACTCGAGGTTTATTTTCGTGGTCGGTTTTTGCGGTGCCATAGTTTTGCGGACCTGGCCGAAGTTAATATTGGGCCATGCTGTCTTCTTAGGCCCGGATGAGAAACCATGGCCGTTGGATCGGCAATAATTGGATGTCTTTGATTGGAATTATAACATTTGTATGCATACGCTTTTTCCCTAAAAGATAATATTTTTGAAATTGGTGCTAAAAAGTGTTTTATTATTCCAATACCATCCCTCCTACTTTTATTTTTGACACAAGGGAAAGCACTAAAGCAGCCTAATTTCGGCACATGCCACGCTGTTTATCGATGGGTAATTTTGGAAATTCATCATATTAAAATGATTTTCTTCTAAAATAAAAAGTTTTTTTTTAGATTAGAAATTTAAACTTTGATGAAATGCATATAGATACTGCTCAATTCTTATGTGTTTATATAGTTATTTCACTTTTTAATAATAAATGATTATGTGTGACAGAAGATTTACTTCGTTGGAGTAATAAATTGTCTTAGCGTTCTATGAGAATTCAAGTTAACTAAGAAGAACTAACAACAAATAGTGATACCAGAAGATTTTACCTAGAAAATCATAAATGAAAAAAAAAACCGAGAATTAACTCAGGTTGAAAGGATCCACTAAAAACTGAAGATTACAAGCACAATTAGTTGTCGTTAAAAAGTTTCGAGTTCCGAGTTATGACATCGACGCGCGGAGGAACTTGTCACAAGAAACGGGCTGCAATCAATGATGATAAATGATGGCTGACAAGTGATGCTCGACGATTGTCGGCGGCAGTCGATGATGGTCAGCTGTGATCGTGATATAACCAGATTCAAACCATCTTCAGCATATACAAAATACACATAATAACTTTTTCAGGAGTTGTTCACTTTCAATTAATATTCATTTAAAAANNTATATATATATATATATATAAGATATTCCTCGATAAATACAATAAAAATAAAATGTAGGAAAAAATAGATACCTATAAGTACATGGTATCTGATTATTTAATCAATTGAAGGAGGCAGAAGAAAAGTTCTACAGGATTATATGAGTTGGTAGTTTACCATGAATTTTGATGTTTGAGTGAAATTTTGAAAACAGGATGAAAGAGGACAAGTTTTGGGTGGTATGTATGTAATTACCCCTTTAAAAAGATAATTAATTGTTATCTCATAACAACTTTATTTCTGTTTTCCACTAATTGAATGGATCCTTAAACTAATCAATTTTATCATATGTTCTATTGAACGGCATGTTGGAGGAACGGAGTAGGCCTTCTGCGGTCTAAAATGATGAAAAAATTATCATTGTTGTTAAATTAATATTTATCTGATGATCCGATTAGGAGAGTAGATGTTTTAGATTCGACTTATGTTAAAGAAAGGCAGGAATAGACCTAGGAAGACTTGGGATTATTGCATAAAAATGAAATTAATTTATTAGAACTACATGAACATATGACACTAAATAGGACGTAATGAAGAAAAAGGATTCATGTAGCCTTCCCCGCGTAGTGGGATTAAGGCTTTGTTGTTGTTGTTGGTTGTTGTGGAGAGATATCCAACATTATTTTATAGGAAAAATTATTAGGTATGGAATTTGCATGTATGTGAATTATTTGTATGATGTTGTTATACAAGAAAGCTACATATAATATTCTCTCTTTTTATAGTGAATTGAGAACAAAATGTGATATGAATTATATTTATTCTTCGAAAGTATTTTAATAAAGATAGTTTAATTGTGATTGTGCTATGGAGGAAGAGTTCCCGCCAACTCAAACCAAGCCATTGCTGTGGTTCTCGGATGGTTATCATTTCATCTCGAATGATTCTTCGGATAGTTTATAAGAATGATTGTGAGTTTTGTTATCTGTCATTCTTGAGAAACTTAGTGTCAATCATATTAGAAATTAATGATTAGACTACATTTATAATTGATACGTGCTAGAAAATTTGTGACAGTAAAATAGCAGATTATATTAACGTGGTACGAAGATTCAACACACAATCAGAAAAGAGAAAGCAATTAATAATGGTAACAAAAGTTTTTGACATGGAAAAACCGGAAAGCACTCTTTCTCTCTCATCTCCTCCTCTTCTTATCTCTCTCTACCCGAGAGCTTCAAACTGAAGCACAGCAGAAGAAGAACCTGGAAAGTTATCAATGCCGAAGAGCGATAACAAGGGGAGTTAGTATGTCTATTTATTAATTTCATAATATCATTAGGCTCATTAAGTAATTAATCAAATAATTAATGAAGCTCATTAATTATTTCATTTTCTCATATACAGCAAATCATTGAAGGAATTAATTACTAAATTAATTTCGAGTATCAAATCTAATTTGCTGTCAAACATGAGAAAATGTAAATTTAAGCAGTACACCGATTTTCATATTCTCAACAAATACATTTTTCTTTGTTGTTAAATTTAAAAAAAAAAAACTTATCAATTACAATTGGTTGAATCGGTTCAGTTTTAAAAAAAAAAAAGNCGGTTCAGTTTAAAAAAAAAAACAAATCATTTTTTTTTTACTTTAAACATTATAATATTTGAATTTCTGCTTAGTTTTATAGTTCATTAAACTAAATAAACTAAAAAATAGAATAATATTAGGATTCAAAAATTAATTTCATTTGGAAAGTAAATAAATCTAGTATAAAACATATTAATTTTATTCTAATTTGATTTTTTTATTTTAATAATAAATCGATTATATATATTTTTAGGCCACACTAACTCAAATTTTGAAATTAATAAAAATTATAAAAAAATATTGTGCTAAGGAGGCAATATCTAGACAAATCCTGATTATTTTCAAAATTAATTCCAGTGCGAACAAAAAATGAAGTGGTGTGTCAGGCTAGCTTCCAAAACTATGTTTTGGTTCAGGTTTCATTGAAAAACAACAACTGTTTGTGGTTGCTAAAAAATCAATAAATCCCCACCCATGAATAGATTTCATATAATAGAGAACTAAGATTCTCCTTATAAATAATATATATATATATATATCATATTATTTATTTATTTTTAAATATTAGCTATTCAACATTGTGTCCTGACTTTTAGATCATGCGGATCAACAAAATCTCAGATGGTTACTCAATTCAATTCTTCCATTAATTTTGCTAAAACTCAAACTTCAACCACTCATTCATTAAAACTTTTGACTATGGCCCATACTGCCCACGAATGTCATTAATATTTACCACTACGACCTACGTGATCTATAGTTTTTGCAGCTTCGGATTCCGACCCATGCGGTCCGCAAATGTTATTACTAATCAGCACTGCGGTAAGCATGACATAGTCGGTCTACAACTCATGCAGCTTCTGACTTTGGCCCCAACAGCCCACGTACGTCATTGCAGGTCACTATTATGCCCTATATAACATATGTTGTCCAAAGGTATCACAACTCTCTGCTACGTCATCTATAACCACCAACGTTACTGAAACAATCATTTATGGCTCAACTTGACAAGCTTCTACCTTAAGCTTGTTGTTGCCAAAAACCGCATCCAAATTACAAATATAATATTATGACTTCATCTCATCTAATTCAAGAAAAAAGTGTGTACTCATCATTCATGTTAACATGATTACCGGAAATAAATCAATGACATTAATTATCCCGATGTGATGTAATTGCCCTGATATGGTGTAATTAACATCGATGTCATATGTTGATGTCAAGACTTAATTTTTGCTCTTAATTTACTTTCTTCCCTATTCTAAATCTTAGAATACTTTTATAAATATTACTCTTCTTTGTACAATTGAGAAACAAGAGAAGAAATACAAATTACTTTTTCTTAGTATGGTATCAGAGACATAGACCTTCAGCTCCGATAACTCCAGCTCTGCTCTCGAGCCCGATACAATCGATCCCTTCTACAATCTTGCACCTGTGAACTTGCGCCAGCTACGATCGAGCCCCTCCCCTCTACAATCTTCTGCTCGACTCTGAAGCCCGTCCCCCTTGGCGCTCCTCCCCATCTTGCGATCAAGCCCCTCCCCGACTTGCGACTCTGAAGGCCTTTGCTACTCTGAACGCTTCTTACAATCTCCTCTAATCCTACCTCGACTCCGACTCCGACAACCCCACTTCTACAACCCAACTCCGAACCCTCTTCCACCTGTGATCTCCTCTACTATCCTTCTCGATCCAAAGCCGATCGCTAGATCATGTCCTTATCGATCAATCCAGCCCCTCCTTATTTAATCTCTCTTCTGTGATCCTTTCTGATCTCGCCTCTGCCATAAAAAAGAGGATCACACGACACAACGAAGAAGTAACTTTGAAAAACTCCTTTCCCTTCTCATAATCATGGAGCACAAGATTAGCTTCTTATCCGCTCCACTTCTAAATGGAGAAATTGAAAAGTGCAAATCCTATTGCGAACTATAATTTGTGGGTCCAAGGAATAAAAATTTTCTTGATCAGTCGCAAGTTTTGGCATATGGAGATATCGTTAAGCCAATCAAACAACAATCGTTTATTTGATCTTATCTCTCTTCATCTTCCTTAAAAATTTATGTTTGTTGCTACAACTACAAACTCTTCTATTCACCAATGGCATTTTCGTCTGGGACATGCCTCAGTTAGTAAAATTCGGACTTTAATCTCTCGAGGTTTGCTAGGATCTACAAAGTGTGAGTCATTTAATTGTCATTTTCAGCTTGCAAAACAATCAACATTGTCATTTAATCATAGTAATTCAATTCAGAGAGTCCTTTTCACTTAATTCAATCGGTCAATTTGGGTCCTTCCCCTATTCCTTCAATAAATGGTTTTCGTTACTTTGTGTTATTATTGATGATTATTCTCAGTTTACATGGATCTACTTTTTGAAAAATCGATTTGAACTATAACAAATCTGCACTTCATTCGCTAATATAATCAAAACCCGATTCTCTTCCACTATTAAAATTCTTTGAACCGACAATACTAAGGAATATCATGATTCTTTCTTCTAATTTCTCAGTCAACAAGGTATCATGGTTTAATGCTCATGTCCTCATACTTCCCAATAAAATGGACGAGCCGAACAAAAACATCGTTATATTCTTGATTTTGTTCGTGCACTACTTCTTACTGCTTCCTCTCCAAGAAAATTTTGTGGTGAAGCAGTTCTTGCCTTAGTTCTCCAAAATTTATCCCCTTTTAAAAAATTGTTTGGGAAGCTTTCTGAATACTCCCTACTTAAACCATTTGTATGTGCCTNAAAATTTATCCCCTTTTAAAAAATTGTTTGGGAAGCTTTCTGAATACTCCCTACTTAAACCATTTGTATGTGTCCGTTTTGTTCTTCTACAACCCCATGAACGTACAAAATTAGAACCACATGCTCGTTTATGTTGTTTTCTTGGGTATGGAATTGAACACAAAGAGTATCGTTGTTAGGACCCTATCACAAATAAACTTCGCATAGCACGACATGTTACCTTCTGAGAAAATACCATGTTCTCATCCCTTTTTAAGTTTAACCACTCTGTCAATATTGACTCTAGATTTCTCACTGATTCTTATATTGAATTATTTTGACATAGAAAATTCAGATACACTCAATAATAGGTCTTCCACATCTGCTCCGATTGATTCTGCTCCAGCTACAGATCCTGCACCTACACCTGCACCTACCCTTGACACCACTCTTCGTCGTTCTACCTGGGTAAGAGAGACTCCTCGTTCCATTACTGATTTCCATTGTTATTCTACTATTGCAACCCTTTAAGGGCCTCGCTCTTATCGTGAGGCAATTACTGACCCTTTTTGGCAGCAATGTATGTCTGAAGAACTTCGTGCTTTGGAAAAAACTCATATTTGGGACTTGGTCGATCTTCCTCCTCATAAGTCCTCTATTGGTTGTAAATGGATTTATAAAATTAAGACTGGTTCAGACGGGTCCATTGAGCGCATATATTGTTCACTTAGTCAGTCAGTTCATGTATGTCCCTCGCTCATCAGACTTTTTCGCAGTTCTTCGGATACTTCAATATATTAAAGGCACTCTTTTTCATGGCCTACATTTTTCTGCACTCTACTCTTTGGTATTATCCGGCTATGCTGATGTTGAATGGGCAGGTGATCTCACAGATCGTTGTTCTACCACTAGTTATTGCTTCTTCTTAGGAGAATCCCTTATCACTTGGCGTAGCAAGAAGCAAACCGTCGTTGCTCGTTCCAGCATAGAATCTGAGTATCGTGCTCTAGCTGACGCCACATATGAATTATTTTAGCTATGTTGGTTGTTATCTGATATAAGTGTTCAATAATCTTCAACTACTATGTTTCATTGTGATAATAGAAATGCTATACAAATATCTCATAATGACGTTTTTCATGAACATACTAAACATACTGAGACTGATTGTCACTTTGTTTGTTATCATATTACTCAAAGAATCATAATTTTAATTCTAGTCTCCTCTGCTAACTATGCGGTTAATATCTTCACCAAAATTCATTCTTTAGCACGTTTTCAAGATCTGCTGAGCAAACTCAAGATGACATCCACGATACCATCATGAGCTTGAGATGGGATGTTAACATAATTACCAGAAATAAATTAATGACATTAATTATCCTGTTATAATGTAATTAACACTGATTCTATATATTGATCTCTAGACTTAATTTCTACTCTTAATTTACTTTTTTTTCCTATTCTAAATCTTAAAATACTTATAAATACGACAACTCTTTATACAATTGAGAAACCAAAGAAGAAAAACAACTTTCTTATTCTTCCTAGTTCATAATAAATTATTTCAACATATTTAGACATCTAATTTTTTACCCTTTTAAGAAGAAATTTTCACATAAAATATCTAGATTAGGTGTCTCCTCCAAATTACTTTTCTTTAATCCTTTTAGTATTTCATGTAATACTAAAAAAAAGGATAAATAACCATAACAAATAATCACTCTTTGTCGCCCAATAAGACTTTTGCAAGCAATATCTCCAAATTACTTTTGATTATTTTCGACCTTCGTATATTAATTCCAATCAGAACAAAATATGAACTGGCCATTAAAATATATTTATTGCTTCTGGTTGCTAAGAAATTAATTATATTCTAATAACTCTCCTAAAACTCAAACTTTAATCACCCATCCATGAAACAAATCATGATTAATTAACTTTAATTAAAGTTTAAAAAAAGATAACTCCTTTATTTACACGAATTATCAATGCCACTAAACCAGTGACATCATTCACCATCATCAAAAGAAACCATCCCAGCTTTTTCTAAACAAAAACAGCAGACAGAAATCATAAAAACACTTATAATGCTGAACCCCAATGGAAGCGAGCAGAGAAAGCACGAAGCTCATCTTTACATATACCACAGCCGGCGATCACCGGACGCACTCCGGCGGCATTGAGGGAAAACGAGCTACATCAGAGCAGTAGTCATATATAAGATGCTTCTCACGCACCCACATAAGCTGGTGACTCTGGTGCACACTGAGCTCTTCCATCTCCGGCGCCTTCCACCAATACCTCCCTTCCTTCCCCCACTCGCTCCCGCTGCACCGCCGCAATTCATCACCGTAGGCCGCCTCCACGGCGACTTCGCAGCCGTCGATCTTAAGCTCCCTGTAGGTGACGACGAAGGGAGCGTTAGACCAGTTTGTCTTCACGANGGCGCCTTCCACCAATACCTCCCTTCCTTACCCCACTCGCTCCCGCTGCACCGCCGCAATTCGTCACCGTAGGCCGCCTCCACGGCGACTTCGCAGCCGTCGATTTTAAGCTCCCTGTAGGTGACGACGAAGGGCGCGTTAGACCAGTTTGTCTTCACGCGCCCTCCCTGCGTAGCCCAATCGTCGGCGTTCCACAACGAGCTACTGACCCCCATTTTCTGATATCCAGGAAAAGCGATGCCTTTAGCTTCCTTGTTCTGGAAAACACGTATCGGGGTCTCGTCGACGAGGAAGACGACCTGACGAGGGTTCCATAAGATAGCGTAGGTGTGAAAATCGACCGTGGGATCAAACCAGAGATCATTCCTCTGTTCCCGGTTACCAGTTCCGTTGATGTATACGTTCGTCTGAACAAGATAAGGCTCCCCCGTCGTGTTTCCCAAGAACTCAAAATCGAATTCGTCGTGATTCGTTCCCTCCGACGACATCTGAACGATTGAATTCATACCCCCAAACACCATAAAATTAATAAAAATGAAAAAAGTTAACCGATTGATAGCGTCTACATAGAATGCGCATTCTTAACAGGGGAAGTTCGAGAAATGAATTATTACATAGAAAGCCGTGACGGTGCCGGCAGAGTCGCCGCCGACGAGTTTGATTTCGGCGCTCGCCTTGCCATAAAGGTACCTCCTTTTGGATGCGAACCCGGAACCTGAAAGATCCATATACATTATTCGAAGCCAGATGATTACAACGAACGCAACAANAATAAAAATGAAAAAAGTTAACCGATTGATAGCGACTACATAGAATGCGCATTCTTAACAGGGGAAGTTCGAGAAATGAATTATTACATAGAATGCCGTGACGGTGCCGGCGGAGTCGCCGCCGACGAGTTTGATTTCGGCGCTCGCCTTGCCATAGAGGTACCTCCTTTTGGATGCGAACCCCGAACCTGAAAGATCCATATACATTATTCGAAGCCAGATGATTACAACGAACGCAACCGNAATTCGTCGTGATTCGTTCCCTCCGACGACATCTGAACGATTGAATTCATACCCCCAAACACCATAAAATTAGTAAAAATGAAAAAAGTTAACCGATTGATAGCGACTACATAGAATGCGCATTCTTAACAGGGGAAGTTCGATATATGAATTATTACATAGAAAGCCGTGACGGTGCCGGCAGAGTCGCCGCCGACGAGTTTGATTTCGGCGCTCGCCTTGCCATAAAGGTACCTCCTTTTGGATGCGAACCCCGAACCTGAAAGATCCATATACATTATTCGAAGCCAGTTGATTACAACGAACGCAACAAAGAAGAAAAATGAAGCTCTGCAGTACCTGAGAAATTGTCGAGCTTCAGCTGGAGAAGCTCTCCGTCATAAACCATGTGATCTGACGCCCAGCTAGACTGGAAAAGCTCATCAAATCTCGACCCATTTCCGGCGGCCTTCACCGCCGCCGATAATGCGAAGCAAACTAACATAGCCAGCAATGCCCTGCTGTCAAACTCCATTGCTGCAGTAGCGACTGAGCTCCCTCTCTCGATACGAGAAGAAGACGCCGTGCGGCCATTAGACTTTATAGCCCGATCAATGTGGCTTATTGACGAAGCCGCTTGCCACGTCGGATTATCGATCCATTCTGCCACGTAGGAGGAAAGAAGTAGCCGTTGCTCATGACTGAGTGAGGTCGCTGTTCATAAAACACCGAACAGGACTACAAAACCAATGATCATAGGCCACGTGTTAAGTCCAGCTGTCGATGCCGGTTTCTGTGCTGGCTTGTGTCAGTGCAGTACTCTTATTTGAGTACTGGGAATAAAAGCGAGAAAGCAGGGTTTTTAACCCCACCACCCCTTTGGTTGTCGCTACGTGACAGCTGGCATATGCTTCTGTACCATACTTGCACCATTTCGGAACCGTGGTCTCGGATGAGACCGGGAGCATTGGGGAAGTCCGTCCAATAATCACTCGAGGTTTATTTTCANCCTTTGGTTGTCGCTACGTGACAGCTGGCATATGCTTCTGTACCATACTTGCACCATTTCGGAACCGTGGTCACGGATGAGACTGGGGGCTTTGGGGGAGTCCGTCCAATAATCACTCGAGGTTTATTTTCGTGGTCGGTTTTTGCGGTGCCATAGTTTTGCGGACCTGGCCGAAGTTAATATTGGGCCATGCTGTCTTCTTAGGCCCGGATGAGAAACCATGGCCGTTGGATCGGCAATAATTGGATGTCTTTGATTGGAATTATAACATTTGTATGCATACGCTTTTTCCCTAAAAGATAATANCCAGCAATGCCCTGCTGTCAAACTCCATTGCTGCAGTAGCGACTGAGCTCCCTCTCTCGATACGAGAAGAAGCCGTTAGACTTTATAGCCCGATCAATGTGGCTTATTGACGAAGCCGCTTGCCACGTCACATTGTCGATCTATTCTGCCACGTAGGAGGAAAGAAGTAGCCGTTGCTCATGACTGAGTGAGGTCGCTGTTCATAAAACACCGAACAGGACTATAAAACCAATGATCATAAACCACGTGTTAAGTCCAGCTGTCGATGCCGGTTTCTGTGCTGGCGTGTGTCAGTGCAGTACTCTTATTTGAGTACTGGGAATAAAAGCGAGAAAGCAGGGTTTTTTTACCCCACCACCCCTTTGGTTGTCGCTACGTGACAGCTGGCATATGCTTCTGTACCATACTTGCACCATTTCGGGACCGTGGTCACGGATGAGACTGCGGGCTTTGGGGGAGTCCGTCCAATAATCACTCGAGGTTTATTTACATGGTCGGTTTTTGCGGTGCCATAGTTTTGCGTATNTCGTGGTCGGTTTTTGCGGTGCCATAGTTTTGCGGACCTGGCCGAAGTTAATATTGGGCCATGCTGTCTTCTTAGGCCCGGATGAGAAACCATGGCCGTTGGATCGGCAATAATTGGATGTCTTTGATTGGAATTATAACATTTGTATGCATACGCTTTTTCCCTAAAAGATAATATTTTTTGAAATTGGTGCTAAAAAGTGTTTTATTATTCCAATACCATCCCTCCTACTTTTATTTTTCACACAAGGGAAAGCACTAAAGCAGCCTAATTTCGGCACATGCCACGCTGTTTATTGATGGGTAATTTTGGAAATTCATCATATTAAAATGATTTTCTTCTCAAATAAAAAGTTTTTTTTTTTTTTTTAGATTAGAAATTCTAACTTTGAGTACATAGGTCTCAGTTTATCGAAAAATTATTCCATACAGATACATGTGGTATTTGATATCTATTAATGATCACTACAAAGATATATTTTGGTGGACCTCACTTTTGATTTTTTTTAATCTTGATTGCGGTGATCGACGATTGAGATCGGACACGTTATGCATATCTGCATGCGGTATTCGTATAAATAATTTCTCATGTATATCAAGATGGATTACATAAAAATTTATTGTATATATGAAAATATTTAAGAAAATCAAAAGAACTGTTTATGTAATAATTAGTTAATATTTTAGATGGAAATGATTCTTATGTGCTTATATAATATCATGTAGATTTTTATATTTATATTTATAATATTTTTTGGGTCAAACTTTTACCTGAGAAAGTAGAAGTATTTCACTTTTAATAATAAGTGATGATGTGCGTCGGGGGATTCACTTCATTAGAGTAGTAAATTATTCGTCTTAGCGTTGCATGAGAATTCAACTTATACTCAGAAGAAAGAGCAATCAATAGTTATATCATAAGTTTTTATTTGGAAAACTTGTAAAGGGGAAAAATTACGAAGAATGACTAAGTTCAAGGTATCCATTATAAACTGAAAATTACAAGTATAACCCGTTATCTCACAGTCAAAAAAGGGTTAAAAAGTCTTTCAAGTTCCGAGTTATAACGTCGATGCGATGAGGAACTTGTCTCAAGTAAGAAATGGGCAACAATCAATGATGATCTACAGTAACTAACAAGTGGTGGTCAACGATAATAGGCATCAATCGATAGTGGTAGACGGTGATCGTGATATAACCACATTTAGATCATCTNTTTCCATTTTATATCAATTAATTTCCTAATAATTATCTTCTGAAAGCTTATTATATTTTTCATTCATTATAACAATGGCATACATTTAATTTTCTCTCTCTTTCATATTAAATGAAGCGCAATTGATTAATAAAGCTCAAGCTCATGATAAAATTAGGGCTGTCAAAAAAATTTGTGTTTGGCTCGTGTTCGTTAAGTAAATAAGTCAAATACGAATAAATTTATAAAGCTCGAATTATAGACGAGCCGAACGCGAACAACTCTTTGTTCGGTCGTGTTCGGCTCATTTTAGTTTGAAATAAAAACTTTCTATAATTTTTTATATAATAATATATTACATCTATTATTTATATAATAATATATTATATATATTTATATCTTAGTTTAAAACATAATTGTTCGTGTGGTAATGTGGTTATACGTCTTCTTTTGCATACATTTGGTCTAATTTGAATCCAACACTCTACATCTATTTTTTCAGTTTAATTTTAGTGAGTCAATTTTGAGCTGAACACGAGCCGAACACGAACACGAATATTTAAATCAGGACGAACACGAACACACTGTTCACAAGCCGGTTTCGAACACGAGCCAATTTCGAACACGGACAATTTCAAACGAGTCAAACACGAGCCCAGCCTAAGCTCACTCAAGCTCGGCTTGTTTACATCCCTAGATAAAACTGACTGAGCTTTAATGGACTAATCTACACTCTTACAGTTCATGCTATGAAACTTAGAAGGCTGAAGTGAACAAAATTCATAAATTTAAAAAATCTTCCTTGTGGGGGAAATTTAATTAGATATCACATAACTACTGTGTATTATAACATTTAATTCTCCCATATTATCTTAAAAATATCACAATTATTAATTTCTTAAAAGTGAAATATATATTTTTGAAGGATAAATTTAATAACAAAAATGATGTGTGTTAGAAAATTCGCAGCGATAGAGTAATGGATTTTCATCTTATCGTTGCACGAGGATTCAACACACACTCAGATGAAAGCAAAACAACATTTGATGACACCAGAAATTTTTACGTGGAAAACCCGTAAAAGAGAAAAAACCATGGGGTCTGATCTAGTTATAAAAATTCATTATAAGTTGATGATTACAAAGAAAGACCCTTGTCCCTCAGAAGGGTTCCCAAGTTACAACGTTGACTGACGGCGTCTGGTCGGAGGTGATCGGCGGTGGTCGACGGAGTTCGGTGTTGGTCGCTCGCTGTCGGTGGTGGTTGACGGCGATCGATGATGACAGAAATGATGTTGGACTTGAGCTCCTTCTCCTCAAGTTCTCTCTCCAGCGTACCTCTCCATTTGAGGGGTAAGACTCTATTTATAGTATTCTGGGTGCAATTAATGCATAAATATGAACTATTTTGATCGGACGGTTCGGAGAGCTTCCTCAATCAGATGACGTTTGATGGACATTTGCGTGCCTTAATGATGCAGGAATTGAGCAATATTGGGCTCGTTGGATTCATTGTATCGAGACACTCGATTCGACTATGAACTCACTAGATTCCACATTTGTTTAACCATCCAAATGCCTCCGTAAATTCTCCAAGAGTGGTTTAATGATTTGATATGGGCTTGATCTGACACAGATTGGACTAGTTTTTATATCATTGGGTCTGTTTCATTGAGCCAATCAGTTTGACTATAAGTTTGCTGAAATCGGAGCTCTAGATAATTTTTTATCAAAATTTGAATGTCTATTACTCAAAATATTATCTCGAGATTTGTGTCATGCCTCAAGATTCGTGCAAGAAGATGAAAATTTGTTGGCGGCGTATTAGTTCGCCTCCTATTTTCCGGCAATGTCAACATTATCGTCTGAAAATATTAAAATGTATAGCACTTTGTATTTATTGTGATATTATTAATGTAATACTAAAAATTTGAATGTTATGTCGGTAAATATACGGATTTTGGTGATAAAATTTAAATATGTAAGAATTACATGGCTTGTAGNAAAGATAATATTTTTGAAATTGGTGCTAAAAAGTGTTTTATTATTCCAATACCATCCCTCCTACTTTTATTTGTCACACAAGGGAAAGCACTAAAGCAGCCTAATTTCGGCACATGCCACGCTGTTTATCGATGGGTAATTTTGGAAATTCATCATATTAAAATAATTTTCTAAAAAAAAAATTTAGATTAGAAATTTGAACTTTGATGGAAATGCATTTAGATACTCCTCAATTCTTATGTGCCTATATAATTATTTCACTTTTTAATAATAAATGATTATCTTAGCGTTCTATGAGAATTCAACTTAACTAAGAAGAACTAACAATAAATAGTGATACCATAAGTTTTTACTTAGAAAACTTATAAAGGGAAAAAAAATCACGAGAATTAACTCAGGTTGAAGGGATCCACTAAAAACTGAAGATTACAAGCACAACTAATTGTCTCACAGTCAAAAAAGGGTTAAAAAGTTTCGAGTTCCGAGTTATGACATCGATGCGCGGAGGAACTTGTCACAAGAAACAGGTTTCAATCAATGATGATAAACGATGGCTGCTCGACGATAGTCGGCGGCAGTCAATAATAATCAGCAGTGATCCTGATATAACCACATTATCTTCCGGAGATACAAAATACACATAATAACTTTTTCAGGAGTTGTTCACTTTCAATTAATATACATTTAAAAATAAAAATAAGACCTGCATGTTTTCACTTCAAAGTTCTATATATATATATATATATATTGCATTTTTTATTATTGCAGTAAAAGACAGAGATGTTATTAATGCATGCCATTAATTAGTAGACCGCCTGTTTCATCACGCCAATAGCGTGAAAGTTGAGGTTATAATTAGTGAAATTAACTAAAATATTATTATTATCAAACTACAGATATTAATTATGACATGAGTTTTTTATCAATAAAAATTTTGAGAAATATTTTCCCACTCCTCTTCGTAAATCTCTTTGCTCCAGGTAACAAGCTAAATTAAATAATTAATTAAAAATATATTTAAAATACATTAAAAAATATTATTAAATTATTAACAATTTTTTAAATTTGATATTTTCCATTTTATATCAATTAATTTCCTAATAATTATCTTCTGAAAGCTTATTATATTTTTCATTCATTATAAGAATGGCATACATTTAATTTTCTCTCTCTTTCATATTAAATGAGGCACAATTGATTAATAAAGCCCAAGCTCATGATAAAATTAGGGCTGTCAAAAAACACTCGATTTCCACGAATAACTTGTGTTCGGCTCGTTCATTAAGTAAATGAGTCAAACACGAACAAGTTTTTAAAGCTCGAATTATAAATGAGTCGAACATGAACAACTTTTTTTCTCGCTCGTATTCGGCTCGTTTAGATAAAATTGAGTGAGCTCCAATGGACTAATTTGCACTCCTACAGTTCATACTATGAAACTTGGAAGGCTGAAGTGAACAAAATTCATAAATTTTAAAAATCTTCCTTGTGGGGGAAATTTACTTAGATATCACATAACTAGTGTGTATTATAACATTTAATTCTGTCATATTATCTTAAAAATATCACAATTATTAATTTCTTAAAAGTGAATATATATATATTTTTGAAGGATAAATTTAATAACAAAAATGATGCGTGTTAGAAAATTCGTGGTGATAGAGTAATGGATTATCGTCTTATTGTTGCACGAGGATTCAACTCACACTCAAATGAAAGCGAAACAACATGTGATGACACCAGAAGTTTTTAAGTGCAAAACTCGTAAAAGGGAAAAAATCACGGGGTCTGACATAGTTATAAAAATCAATTATAAGTTGATGATTACAGAGAAAACCATTGTCCCACAAACGGGTTTCCAAGTTACAACGTGGACTGACGATGTCTGGTCGAAGGTGATTGGCGGTGGTCGACGGACTTCGACGTTGGTCGCTCACTGTTTGTGGTGGTCGATGGCGATCGACGATGACAGAAATGATGTTGGGCTCGAGCTCCTTCTTCTCAAGTTCTCTCTCCAGCCTACCCCTCCATTTGAGAGGGTTATAGTGTTCTGGGTGCATCAAATGCAGAAATATGAACTATTTTGATCGGACGGTTCGGAAAGCTTCCCTCAATCAGTGACGTTTGATAGACATTTGTGTGTCTTCATAATGCAGGAAATGAGCAATCTTAGGCTCGTTGGATTCATCATATTGAGACACTCGATTCGACTATGAAATCACTAGATTCCACATTTGTTTAACCATCAAAATGCCTCTGAAAATCCTCCAAATGTGGTTTAATGATTTGATCTGGGCTTGATCTGACTCAGATTGGACTAGTTTTTATATTATTGAGTCTGTTTCATCGAACCTGTCAGTTTGATTATAAGTTTGTTGAAATCGGAGCTCTAGATTACTTTTTTTCAAAATTTGAATGTTTCTTACTCAAAATATCGTCTCGAAATCTGTATCATGCCTCACGTGACTTGTAGGTTAGTCTCTGTCAATTTTTATATATATAAAGGAACTTTATAAATAAAAGAATTATATATATATATATATATATATATATATAGTTATAAAAAAGCATGTGATTATTTATAGACTGCTTAAATCTTGAACATTTAAACAAATCTGTACCGGATTTTAGTTTTCCATATGACTTGAGTTTATAAGATATATTTGTGGAGTTTAAACGCTAAACAAAACATTTAAACTTCATCTTACTTATAGTTTTGTACAACAAATCAGAATCAAACATCTCCCTCACGCCACCAAATTAATGTTTTTTTTTATTATTTTTATTTTTATTTTTATTTTTTTAAATGAGCACTTTTATTTTGTTAATGACTCTAATTAATTTTATCATAAATATAAAGATAAATAGGCTAAAGAGAGGAGAAAAATAGTTTAGTCTTCATCCCTGCCTAGGAGGTGATTCGAAATTTCCCAAAAAAATAAAGTTGTTCCCGTCCTACGTAGCAGGCAAGCAACGAGATCTTCTTTCAGCGAAGAGTTGCAGCGAAAGTTGTGACGAATGGTTGCAAAGAAAAGTTGCGGCGACGGTGCGTTGCGACGGTGTGTCGCGACGGCGGGGCGTTGCCGTGACCAGACGCGTTGTGGCGGAGCGTCGCGTATTACAGAGGAGATTCGCATGCTGCTCTTGCACGTTCTGAAGGTGATGAAGAAATAATGTAGTTTTCTAGTCTCGTCATGAGGAGCGATTTTCATGCTTATGTGGTGGCGATATCTGGCTTGACGACATCAGAATTACTGGAATTTTAAGAGCCGATGTTGACTTTAGTTGAAGATGAACTGATTTGTTGTAGCCCATGTACATATATATGTTGGTATTTGTATCATTTTTAGTCATCTGACGTGACAATTGTAGATGATAGCAATGTATTTCTTTTTTACTTCCACGGTTGTTGTGGCTTCTTAATTGTGCGAAATTCTTCTAAAGCTCGTAGCCTTATGAGGAATTTTATGCACTTGTGACTTCTAAGGCTTGTATCTTTCTGAGGTCTTTGATGTACATATGTCTTATGAGACTTGTAGCCTTCTGAGATCTTTGAGTGTACTCGTGTCTTCTGAGGCTTGTAGCCTTCTGAGGTCTTTGATGTACATGTGTCTTTTGAGCTTGTAGCCTTTTGAGGTTTTTGAGTATATTTGTGTCTTCTGAGGCTTACAGCCTTCTGAGGTCGTTTATGTACCCGTGTCTTATGAGACTTGTAGACTTTTGAGGTCTTTGAGTGCAACCACTTGCCCTCATAGAGTCTTTCTAATGAGGACAATGTTCACTACTAGCTTCCCATCGAGACTTGCCTCTTGGGCTTGTCTTCCAGGAGCATGGTAGCTTCTTATTGAGTCTTGCCTCTTGAGCTTGCTTTTAGGAGTATCGTATCTTCCGGTCGAGTTTTGCCTCTTGGGCTCAACTTTTAGTTGCATGGTAGCTTCTCATCCTCAAGGAGGCTTTCTACACAAAAATATTTCATGAGAAAATAAGAAAATTTCAATGAAACACTATTTTAAAGCAACATTAAAATTTTGTTAAAATAAAATTATTAGTTTATAAGTCAGTCTTTTACTCATATAAGATGACTTAGAGTTATACTTCTCATTCGATAACTCCAACGATTCTCTTCTGGTTCCCCTCACATTGTTCTTATAAGTAGTGACGCAGGTGACCTTGGGGTATTAGACGTTCAATTTCTTCCTTTAATTGAAAACAACTTTCTGTTGAATGTCATTTTGCTCGGTGGAAATGACAGTATTCAGACCGGTCTCCACGATTTGGATTTCTTAATTACTTTGGCCAATTGACAGTCTCTTCATCCATGATTGTCATTAAGATGTTAATGTGTGACGTGTATTCTTTTTCTGATCGTTGCTCACGATTCCCCTATGGTCTAAACTTTTTTTCGCCGTGAGATTTGATTGGTATCCCCAACATTATTCTTGTGCTTGCCCCCTAATCACTCAAATATTTCCTTGTGAGCAATGATGGCCTCATCTACAGAGATTTGTGCCTCAACACAGTGAACAAGGTCAGCATAAGAACGAACTGTCTCCCGCATCAATGATGAATAGAAGGGTCCTAGGCGGAGCCCCTCAAGAAAAACTCCTCTCAGTAAATCTGGATCTACTCCTGGAATCTGTCGGGTTTCGATAGAAAACCTACAGAAGTAGTCCTTCAGTGATTCTCCTTCGCTTTGACGAATTCCCAAGAGATGGGATGAACCTTTGATGATCCGTTGGTTTGTTACGAACTGTTTCACAAAGTGTCTAGCAGTCTCATTAAAGATGTTTACAGCTCCCTCTGACATAGAGTAGAACTAGGTTTGAGCTTGTCTTTTAAGAGTAGTCGGAAACAATTGACAGAAGCGCATTAGAGGCACGATGAATGTGCATGATGGTATGATAATGATCAATATGGTCGTAGGAGTCGGTTATACATTCATATGTATCGATGTTCGGAAGCTTGAAGCCTGTTGGGATGGGGTGTTGGAGGACTGCATCCGCTACGAGAGAAGATTCATGGATGTTACGGTGAGTGCAGTGGTGATCATTTTTCTCTAAGGGGAAACTCTTGTCGAACAATGTGTCGTAGTTCGTTACGAATGACATCATCTGGAATGACAAGAAGATGTGGCGATGTAGGGTGAGTTGCACGAGATGGATGAGTGGAACTTGCAATCTTTAGGAGTTTAGCATCACGACCTGACAGGGGAATTATTCCTTCTTGAGGAGGGGGGCTGGTACGAGTTCCTCCATGCGGTATGTTTCTCATAGTTCATGGATTTAATGGTAAATGAGTTTCGTTCATCAGTGTGGACAACGGTTGTTGGGTCCCACGTAGAAGTTGTATAATCTACAGTTAAGACTCCTCCATTCCTCGCATTCGTTCTTACATAAAAGGACTTGAAACCCCCTCATTTGTGGGATAACGTCTTCCAGGGCGGGAAGATGAAGAAACTTGTTGCCCTTGATTCGTGACTGCTCCCTGGAACGATGGGTGTTGGATGAGGTGCTCCGTTATCCCAAATATTTTGTCTGGTGGCTATGTAGGAAATTGAGCAAGTACTTGAGTGGTGGGATTGAGAGCTTCCCACAGACGGCGCCAAACTAATGCATGCTAGAAAATTTGGGCTGGTAGAGTAATGGATTATTGTCTTAGCATTGCACGAGAATTCAACACACACTCAGATGAAAGGGAAATGACCTGTAATGGTACCGGAAGTTCTTACGTGGAAAACCAGTAAAGCGAAAAAACCACGGGGTCTGACCTAGTTATAAAAATCTACTATAAGTTGATGATTATAGAAGACAATTATCCCACATACGGAAAAGAGCTATAAGATTTTCTAAGTTACAACGTCGACTGACGGCGTTTAGTCAGCGGTGGTCAATGGTGATCGGCGGTGGTTGACGGAGGTCGGCGTTGGTCGCTGGCGGTCGGTGGAACGGTCGGTGGTGGTCAACAGCGATTAACGATGACAGGAATGATGTTGGACTTGAGCTTATTCTCCTCGAGTTTTCTCTCTAGTCTCATCCTCCATGTGAGGGTAAGACTCTATTTATAGTGTTCTGGGTGCAATTAATACAAGAATATAAACTATTTTGATCGAACGGTTTGGAGAGCTTCCCTCGATCATATGAGATTTGATGGACATTTGAGTGTCTTAACGATGTCGGAATTGAGCAATCTTGGGCTCGTTAGATTCGTCTTATTGAGACGCTCGATTCGATTATGAACTCGCTAAATTCGACATCTGTTTGACCATCCAAATATCTCTGAAAATCCTCCAAGTGTAATTTAATTATTTGATCTGGGCTTGATCTGACTAGTTTTATATCATTCGGTCTGTTTCATCGAGCATGTCAGTTTTACTATAAGTTTGCTGAAATCGAAGCTAAGGATGACTTTTTATCAAAATTTGAACGTTTCTTGCTCAAAATATCGTCTCGAGATCTGTATCATGCCTCAAGATTCGTGTCAGATGATAAAAATTTGTTGACGCCGTATCAATAAAATTAAAAATTAAAGCTTCGGTATTAAATCTGTAAATAGATAAGTGTGTTATAAGTGTCCCGAAGAGTATATCCTCACACTTGAAA
>JXCR01114700.1:27156-77150 GCA_002079205.1 Phalaenopsis hybrid cultivar | reverse complement strand
CACGAGCTATTTCGAACGAGCCGAACACGAGCCAAGCCTGAGCTCGCTCAAGCTCGGCTCGTTTACAGCCCTATGTGTGTGTGTGTGTGTGTGTATATATAATAACTGTATTTTTTGACATATTTTGACACTGGATACACACCAAGCAGACTGATGAATTCAAAAGAGAAATAAAAGAAGAAAAATTTTCCAAATATAAGAAAAAAATCACTAATGATGCATTTATTATGAAATTGAGGAACTTCTCCTTACATTATTCAATAGCCCAATGCTGGGCTTCTGAAATGCTTTGGGCTGAAAAATCAGGCCGGGCCTTTTATTTTGACATACTAATGAATATCAGCCCACTTATAGTATTATGATTTTATTTATTTATTTATTTGTTTATTTTTGTAGACTAAATTTCAAATATGCTGAGAAAATTAGACTATATTTTTGGACCGCTTTGTACTTAAGAGATAATTTGACTTATTATGAGAGCACCAAGTAGTGTTGTTCGTGAAGAGAAAGAATAGATAGTGTATTGGGTGCAAATATGGATAAAGATGAAAGCAAAAGTGCACTTCCTAGCTTCACATGATGGAATGATTGCAATTAATATGAAGTTTGATTTAGATATATAGTCCAAACTAGAGTTGTAAATGAGTTGAGTCGAGTTGAGTTTGAGCCACCATCAGTTTGAGCTTAAGCATGATTAATTAATCGAGTTTGAGCTCGAGCTAGACTAGGGGTGTAAACAAGGTGAGTCAAGTTTGAGCCATCCTCGACATAAACTTGAGCATGAATAATTAATCGAGTTTGAGCTAGCTCAAAAGCCAACTTGTTTAACATGAAAGAGATAAGAAAATATTAATTTAAGCTAGTGTTACAATAAAATGATTAATATAATAAATAATTAATTGATAATTAATAAAAAAAATTTAAAGAAAATTTCTTTGATTTTAACATATATTTTTATTAATTTTTTTTTAAATGAGCTATCTCACAAACTAACACGAGTCGAGTCAGGACTAGTAAGCTTAACTTGTTAGCTTATTGAGTGGAGCCCATATTTATGGAAATAAAATTATATTTAATATGTGGAGCTGTTAAAAAGTACTCTACAAACAGGTTAATCAGACATGGCATGCAAAAAATAAAACACCAGTTCTAATATGGAAACTCGTCAAGCAAAACTGATGGATCCTAGACCGAAGAAAAGATATGATGATGATGTAAAACTTATAAAATGTATGTATTATGTCAGGTCATGGTGGTGGAAGTTATTATGAGTGATGATGCCAAGAAGCAACAAGAGACAATCGATGGCTTATGCATGAGAGATTTGAGAGCAACGACACATGTCAAAACCTAGGAGTTAGAGAATGACAAGCTCTCAAGTGCTCTGAATTTTTTTATGCAATGTGGAAAACAATGCCCCATAACAAATAAGTGATTAAATATGATGCAATTTATGTGGTTTGACGAAAAATAAAGGCTGGGGAAAAAGAAAAAACTGTGGTCGTAATAGGGTTACAACTTCACGTGTAATAATTAGTTTTACTCGCTTCTATAAATTAGAGAGGATTATGGCATATTAATAAAAAAATGACATACATGTATCTGATTTTACAGATAANTGACTTGAGTTTATAAGATATATTTGTGGAGTTTAAACGCTAAACAAAACATTTAAACTTCATCTTACTTATCGTCTTGTACAACAAATCAGAATCAAACATCTACGTCATGCCACCAACTTAATGTTTTTCTTCTTTTTATTTTTATTTTTATTTTTTTTAATGAGCAGCTTTTTTTAATGAAAAGCTGTTTTTTTTTTAATGAAGAGCAGTTTTATTTTTTTAATGGCTCTAATTAATTTTATCATAAAGATAAGGGTTTTTCAGCCTATAAATAGGCCAAAGTTCCCAAAAGAAGAAAGTTGTTCTTGTCCTGCGTAGCAGGCAAGCAACGAGATCTTCTTTCAGCGAAGAGTCGCAAAAAAAAGTTGCGGCGGTGTGTCGCGGCGACGCCCTGTCGCAGGGCGTCACCACGACCCGACGTGTTGTGGCGGAGTGTCGCGTATTCTGGAGGGGATTCTCGTGCCGCTCTTGCACATTCTGAAGGTGATGAAGAAATGATGTAGTTTTCTCGTCTCGCCATGAGGAGTGATTTTCATGCTTATGTGGTGGCGATATCTGGCTTGACGATATCAGAAGTACTGGAATTTTAAGAGGCAATGCCGACTTTAATTGAAGATGAACTGATTTATTGTAGCCCTTGTACATATATATGTTGGTATTTGTAGTCTTTTTAATCATATGATGTAACAATTGTAGATGATAGCAATGTATTTCTTTGTTGCTTCCACGGTTGTTGTGGAATCTTAATTGTGCAAAAATTCTTCTAAGGCTCGTAGCCTTCTGAGAAATTTTATGCACTTGTGTCTTCTAAGGCTTATAGCTTTCTGAGGTATTTGATGTACATATGTCTTCTGAGGCTTGTGGCCTTCTGAGGTCTTTGAGTGTACCTGTGTCTTCTGAGGCTTGTATTATTTTGAGGTCTTTGATGTACATGTGTCTTCTGAGCTTGTAGCCTTCTTGAGGTTTTTGTGTATACTTGTGACTTCTGAGGCTTACAGCCTTCTGAATTCTTTTATGTACCAATGTTTTATGAGACTTGTAGACTTCTGAGATCTTTGAGTGGAGACCCTGTCAACCACTTGCCCTCATAGAGTCTTTCTAATGAGGACAATGTTCACTACTAGTTTCCCATCGAGACTGCCTCTTGGGCTTGTCTTTCAGGAGCATGGTACCTTCTTATTGAGTCTTGCCTCTTGAGCTTGCTTTTAAGAGTATCGTATCTTCCGGTCGAGTCTTGCCTCTTGGGCTCTACTTTTAGTGGCATGGTAGCTTCTCATCCTCAAGGGGGCTTTCTACACAAAAATATTTCGTGAGAAAATAAAAAAATTACAATGAAACACCATTTTAAAGCAACGTAAAAATTTTGTTAAAATAAAATTAATAGTTTATAAGTCAGTCTTTTACTCATATAAGATGAGTTGGAGTTATACTTCTCATTTGATAACTCCAACGATTTTCTTCTGGTTCCCCTCACATTGTTCTTGTAAGTAGCGACCCAGGTGACCATGGGGTATTAGACGTTCAATTTCTTCCTTTAATTGAAAACAACTTTCTGTTGAATGTCATTTTGCTCGGTGGAAATGACAGTATTCAGACCGGTCTCCACCATCTGGATTTCTTAATTGCTTTGGCCAATTGACAGTCTCTTCATCCATGATTGTCATTAAGATGTTAATACATGACGTGTTGAGTGACGTGTATTCTTTTTTTGATAGTGGCTCACGATTCCCCTGTGGTCTAAACTTTTTTCGCTGTGAGATTTGATTGGTATCCCCATTATTATTCTTGTGTTTGCCTCCTAATCTCTCAAATTGTTCCTTGTGAGCAATGATGGCCTTATCTGCAAAGATTTGTGCCTCAACACGGTGAACAAAGTCAGCATAAGAACGAACTGTCTCCGCATCAATGATGAGTAGAAGGGTCCTGGGCGGAGCCCCCAAAGAAAGACTCCTCTTAGTAACTCTGGATCAATTCCCGGAATCTGTCGGGCTTTAGTAGAAAACCTACATAAGTAGTTATTCAGTGATTCTCCTTCGCTTTGACGAATTCCTAAGAGATGGGATGAATCTTTGATGATTAGTTGGTTTGTTATGAAATGTTCCACAAACAGTCTGACAATCTCATTAAAGATGTTTACAGTGCCCTCTAGCAGAGAGTAGAATCAGGTTGAGCTTGTCCTTTAAAAGTAATCGGGAACAATTGACAGAAGCGCATCAGAGGCATGATGAATGTGCATGATGGTTCGATAACGATCAATATGGTCGTAGAGGTCGGTTATCCCTTCATAAGTATCGATGTTCAGAAGCTTGAAGTCTGTTGGGATGAGGTGTTGGAGGACTGCATCCGCTAAGGGAGAGGATTCATGAATGTAACGGTGAGTGCAATGGTGATCCTTTTTCTCTAGGGGAACTCTTGTCGAACGAGGCGTCGTAATTCGTTACGAATGACATCATCTGGAATGACAAGAAGATGTGGCAATGTCGGGTGAGCTGCATGAGATGGATGAGTGGAACTTGCGGTCTTTAGGAGTTCAACATCACGACCTGACAGGGGAAGTATTACTCCTTGAGGAGGGGGGCTGGTGCGAGTTCTTCTGTGCGGTATGCTTCTCATAATTCATGGATTTAATGGTAAATGTGTTTCGTTCATCGGTGTGGACAGCGATTGTTGGGTCCCACATAGGAGTTGTATAATCTTCAGTTGAGACTCCTCCATTTTTCGCATTCTTTCTTACATTGAAGAACCTGAAACCCCCTCGTTTGCGGGATAATGTCTTCCAAGGCGGAAAGATGAAGAAACTTGTTGCCCTTGACTTCGTGACTGCTCCCTAGAACAATGGGTGTTAAAGTGAGGTGCTCCGTTATCCCAAATATTTTGACTGGTGACCATGTAGGAAATTGAACAAGTATTTCAGTGGTGGGATTGAGAGCTTCCCACAGACGGCGCCAAACTAATGTGTGCTAAAAAACTTGCAGCGGTAGAGTAATGAATTATCGTTTTAGCGTTGCACGGGGATTAAACACACACTCAGATGAAAGAGAAACAACATGTGATGACACCAGAAGTTTTTACGTGGAAAACTAGGGAAAAAACCACGGGGTCTGACCCAGTTATAAAAATTCACTATAAGTTGATGATTACAGAAGACACTTATCCCAAAGACGGGAAAGGGTTACTAGATTTTCTAAGTTACAACATCGACTGACGGCGTCTGGTCAGCGGTGGTCAATGGTGATCGACAGTGGGAGACGGAAGTCGGCGTTGGTTTTTTACGGTCGATGATGGTCAACGGCGATCAACGATGACAGGAATGATGTTGGACTTGAGCTCCTTCTCCTCAAGTTTTCTCTTTAGCCTCCCCCTCCATGTGAGGGGTAAGACTCTATTTATAGTGTTTTGGGTGTAATTAATGCAGGAATATGAATCATTTTAATTGGACGGTCCGGAGAGCTTCTCTTGATCAGATGACATTTGATGGACATTTGAGTGTCTTAACGATGTCATAATTGAGCAATCTTGGGCTCATTGGATTCCTCTTATTGAGACGCTCGATTCGACTATGAACTCATTAGATTCGACTTTTGTTTGACCTTCCAAATACCTCTGAAAATCCTCCAAGTGTGGTTTAATGATTTGATTCGGGTTTAATCTGACTCGGATTTGACTAGTTTTTATATCATTGAGTCTGTTTTATCGAGCCGGTCAGTTTGACTATAAGTTTACTGAAATCAGAACTATGAATGACTTTTTATCAAAATTTGAACGTTTCTTGCTCAAAATATCATCTCGAGATCCGTATCATGCCTCAAGATTCGTGCTAGATGATAAAAATTTGTTGACAGCNATATATATATATATATATATATATAATAACTGTAATTTTTTTACATATTTTGACACTGGATACACACCAAGCAGACTGTGAACTTCAAAAGAGAAATAAAAGAAGAAAAAATTTCCAAATATAACAAAAAAATCACTAATGATGCATTTAGGATGAAATTGAGGAACTTCTCCTTACATTATTCAATAGCCCTATGCTGGGCTTCTGCAAAGCTTTGGGCTGAAAAATCAGGCCGGGCCTTTTATTCTGACAAACTAATGAATATCAGCCCACTTATAGTATTATGATTTTTTTTTTTTAGACTAAATTTCAAATATGCTGAGAAAATTAGACTATATTTTTCGGCCGCTTTGTACTTAAAAGATAATTTGACTTATTATGAGAGCACCAAGTAGTGTTGTTCGTGAAGAGAAAGAATAGATAGTGTATTGGGTGCAAATATGGATAAAGATGAAAGCAAAAGTGCACTTCCTAGCTTCACATGATGGAATGATTGCAATTAATATGAAGTTTGATTTAGATATATAATCCAAACTTGAGTTGTAAATGAGTTGAGTAGAGTTGAGTTTGAGCCACCATCAACTTGAGCTTATGATTAATTAATCGAGTTTGAGCTCGAGCTAGACTAGGAGTGTAAACAAGGTGAGTCGAGTTTGAGCCATTCTCGACATAAATTTGAGCATGAATAATTAATCGAGTTTGAGCTAGCTCAAAAGCCAACTTGTTCAACATGAAAGAGATGAGAAAATATTAATTTAAGCTAGTGTTGCAATGAAATGATAAATATAATAAATAACTAATTGATAATTAATAAAAAAATCAGATATAAAAATAAAAAATTTTCTTTCTTTGATTTTAATATATATTTTTATTAATTATTTTTTAAATGAGTTGTCTCACAAGTTAACACGAGTCGAGTCAGGGCTAGCTTAAGCTTAACTTGTTAGCTTAGTGAGTGGAGCCCATATTTATGAAAAAAAAATTATATTTAATATGTGAAGCTGTTAAAAGGTACTCTACAAACAGGTTAATCAGACATGGCATGCAAAAAATAAAACATCAGTTCTAATATGGAAACTCGTCTAGCAAAACTGATGGATCCTGGACCGAAGAAAAGATATGATGATGATGTAAAACTTATAAAATGTATGTATTATGTCAGGTCATGGTGGTGGAAGTTATTATGAGTGATGGTGCCAAGAAGCAACAAGAGGCAATCGATGGCTTATGCATGAGAGATTTGAGAGCAACGACGCATGTCAAAACCTAAGAGTTAGAGAATGACAAGCTCTCAAGTGCTCTGAATTTTTTATGCAATGTGGAAAACAATACCCCCATTTAAATATGATGCAATTTATGTGGTTTGACGGAAAATAAACGGCAGGGAGAAAGAAAAAACTGTGGTCGTAATAGGGTTACAACTTCACGTGTAATAATTAGTCCTACTCGCTGCTATAGATTAGAGAGGATTATGGCATATTAATAAAAAAAATGACATACATGTATCTGATTTTACAGATATGCCTCTAAAAGAATAATCTTCACTTTATCCCTCATTTCTAGATAAGTGGAAGATGACCAAAATAAGCTTCAAAACCAAGATAATTATCATCGGACTACTGTCGTCGCCGCTAGACCATTGTCGTCTGATTGCAACTGCCACTGACAACCGTTGCTTGGCCCTCGTCTTTTGACAGCCACCGTCGATGAACTACTGGTGTCCGACCACCTTTGTCTGATTGTCGCCCTCATCAAACTACTATTGTANCTAGACCATTGTCGTCTGATTGCAACTGCCACTGACAACCGTTGCTTGGCCCTCGTCTTTTGACAGCCACCGCCGATGAACTACTGGTGTCCGACCACCGTTGTCTGACTGTCACCCTCATCAAACTACTATTGTCTGATCGCTGCCGCCACCGATCCACTGCTGTTCAATCACTACGGTTGAGCCCCCGCCACTACCAGACTATCGTTGCTCAACCTCCACTACTTAACAACCACCATAGTTAGCCAACCATACCCACCACCATACCACCACCGTTTGATCTCTACTGTCGTCAGAGCACCGCTGTTTGGCATCTGACGATGTTGATGTCGAACCACTACAATTGCGGATTACCAATGTCACCGCCATCGGAGCACTGGTGCTCGACCATCATCATCATCGAGACTACCATCAGACGTTCTGGCAATCGACATCTACCATCAGCTTTTCTTTACATCAGTCGGGTCAAAGTGACATGTCCTTAAACTTGTATTAAAAGTTTGTAAACGTTGTATTTTACTTGTATGCTTTGAGGAAGGTTCTGGTGTTGTTTTGGAGGTTGCAGCAGAAATAGGATCAAACAAGACTTAAACAAATTGAAATGGAACAAGTTGTGATCTGGCGCATAGGTGTCGAGTCTGTGGTGCCTTGGCCACCAGTCCATCCCCAAGTTGAGCAAATTCCCTAGAGAATAGAAAGGTGGTGTTGACCCTTGGGTGCCTAAGCGCTGCCACCAGCAACTAGAAACCGTGATCGCAGTGTCATGACGTTGGTTCTTCAATAAAAAAATATTCAAGTTAGTGGCGCCTAGGCACCCAAACCAAAATTTGACAATTTTGGCGGTTCCAAAACTTGAGTTTAAGGAGAGATGTATAAAATGCTTGATAACAAATTAAGGAGAGCTTTTTCATCATTTTTCTTCTGTCAATCTGGGAGAGGGATCGGAGGAGAAGCCCAAAGCTTTTGCAAAAAGATTAAAATAGAGAAAAAGATAGGGAATGAGAGAGTGATTGTTCATTGGTCGGGACATCCTCAAACAACTTGTTTGTGAAAAAGATAAGTGTATTTACATTGTATTTGCTTCATATCTTTTATGTGAAGACTTGGATTTTGATGTTTATGCTTAAGACTAAATTTGTTTTGATGAGATTTTTCATAAATAGTGAGTAGTCTTCTTGATTCTCTCTTCAACTTTAGATGGCGAATGGATAAGAGAAAGGATTTGAGATTGTTTGGGTTTTGATTTACTTTTTACTTGGCCAGTTAATTGTTAAAACCATTTGTGAATATTGATATCCAAAATGATTTGTATGGAACTAAAAGAGTTAACCACATGAACCCATTGAAATAGGGATATTGTCAATGAATTTGTTCAATCTTCTATGAGTAATTTTCATTTGAGTAGATCAAGAGTTTTAGGGAGCTAAGCTTAAGACTGTTAATCTTACATAGACCATAGGAAGGGGGTAAAGAATATTTTTTTCTCGTGATTGACACTATTTTTGGATCTAATCCTAAGTTCTTTTCATCACTTCATCAATAAAAAGAGAAAAATTCTCAACACCTGATTTGATATAAGAATCTCTTACTTGATAGGATAGACGTGTTTTTCATAATTTTCAAATATGTTTACAATTGAACTTGCTAATCAAATTCTTCAGACTTGGACTGATAGTAGTAGGCTAAATCTTTTCCTTCATTGAGTTTTCCTCGTTCCCTGTGGGATCAACAACCTGACTCAAACCCAGTATTATTGAAACGCTACGTATGAATGCATGAGCAGCCCGTGCTTCGCAGCACTTCATGCTTGTTAAATTTTTGGCGTCATTTCTGAGGAACAACAGTGAATTTGATTTAGGAAAATGTTAGTTGAAATTTTAGGTTTTCGACTTGAAAAATGTAGTGACATTGTTTCTTGTTTTTTTTGTTTTTTCTATTTTGCCTTGCAAAATTCAAAAACACCATGTTTTAAATTTTTTTGATTGTTTATTTTTATTGTTTCTTACTTTTAATTCATGCATAATATTTGATGTTTACTTGTTCTTGATTTTGTAGTTTGTTTTGTCTTTATAGCTTTTATTTGAATTGTTTGTTATTCTCTTTAGCTTAGGGTTCCTTGCTAATTGAACATAATTAGTGTACATGTAGTTCAGGACTTTCAGAAGCTGAACCCTACTACCCTGAAACAGAGAAAACTATTAAAAAAATGATAAAAGATTACAACAAACTTTATGAGAAATAGCAAACAAACTCGATAACAATCCTAAAATTCATAATCAGACAACATGCCTCGACCTTTAAGAGATTGACAATCCTACAGTAAATGAAATCCATCATAGTATTNCCCCAAGTTGAGCAAATTCCCTAGAGAATAGAAAGGTGGTGTTGACCCTTGGGTGCCTAAGCGCTGCCACCATCAACTAGAAACCGTGATTGCGGTGTCATGACGCCAGTTCTTCAATAAAAAATATTCAAGTTAGTGGCGCCTAGGCACCCAAACCAAAATTTGACAATTTTGGCAGTTCCAAAACTTGAGTTTGAGGAGAGACGTATAAAAGGCTTGATCACAAATTAAGGAGGGTTTTTTCATCATTTTTCTTCTGACATTCTGGGAGAGGGATCGGAGGAGAAGCCCAAAGCTTTTGCAAAAAGATTAAAATAGAGGAAAAGAGAGAGATTGAGAGGATTGAGAGAGTGATTGTTTATTGGTCGTGACATCCTCAAACAACTTGTTTGTGAAAAAGATAAGTGTATGTACATTGTATTTTCTTCATACCTTGTATGTGAAGACTTGGATTTTGATGTTTATGCATAAAACTAAATTTGTTTCGATGTGATTTTTCATAAATAGTGAGTAGTCTTCTTGATTCTCTCTTCAATTTTAGATGGTGAATGGATAAGAGAAAGGATTTGAGATTGTTTGGGCTTTGATTTGAATTTAAAAGTGTTGTGTTAACTTAAGAGCTTAATTTACTTTTCAATTGACCAGTTAATTGTTAAAACCATTTGCGAATATTGATATCCAAAATGATTTTTATAGAACGAAAAGAGTTAACCACATGAACCCATTGAAATAGGGATATTGTCAATGAATTTGTTCAATCTTCTAAGATAGTTAATCTTCCTTAGACCATAGGAAGGGGGTAAAGAATAATTTTTCTCGTGATTGACACTATTTTTGGATCTAATCCTAAGTTCTATTCATCACTTCATCAATTAAAAGGGAAAAATTCTCAACACCTGATTTGATATAAGAATCTCTTACTTGATTGGAAAGACGTGCTTTTCATAATTTTCAACGATGTTTACAATTGAACTTGCTAATCAAATTCTTCAGACTTGGACTGATAGTAGTATGCTAAATTTTTTCCTTCATTGAGTTTTCCTTGTTCCCTATGGGATCAACAACCTGACTCAAACCCAGTATTATTGAAACGCTACGTATGAATGCATGAGCAGCCCGTGCTTCGCAGCACTTCATGCTTGTTAAATTTTTGGCGTCATTTCTGAGGAACAACAGTGAATTTGATTTAGGAAAATGTTAGTTGAAATTTTAGGTTTTCGACTTAGAAAAATGTAGTGACATTGTTTCTTGTTTTTTTTATTTTTTCTATTTTGCCTTGCAAAATCCAAAAACACCCTGTTTTAAATTTGTTTGATTGTTTATTTTTATTGTTTCTTACTTTTAATTCATGCATAATATTTGATGTTTACTTGTACTTGATTTTGTAGTTTGTTTTGCTTTCGTAGCTTTTATTTGAATTGTCTGTTATTCTCTTTAGCTTCGGGTTCTTTGCTAATTGAACATAATCAGTGTACGTGTAGTTCAAGACTTTCAGAAGCTGAGCCCTACTACCCTGAGTAAGAGAAAACTATTAATTAAATCATAAAAGATTACAACAAACTTTAGGAGAAATAGTAGACAAACCCGATAACAATCCTAAAATTCATAATCAAACAACATGCCTCGACCTTTAAGAGATTGACAATCCTACAGTAAATGAAATCCATCATAGTATCCATACCCATGCCATAGAAGCCAATATTTTCAAACCGAAACATGTTATCATCCAAATGGTGCAGAACAATCAGTTTGAGGGAACACCTTCCTAAAACCCTAATCTCCATTTAGCGAGCTTTTTAAAACTCTGCGCTACATTCCGCTATAACGGTGTCTCCAACGACGGCGTAAGCCTAAGGCTTTTCCCTTTCTTCTTGAGGGATAAAGCAAAAAATGTGGCTAAACTACTTAGCACCTAGATTAATTAGGACTTGAAACTACTATTTTGAATGGGAATTGGTGAAAATGTCCTAAAGAATGGGTATTGGGGAAAAAGTCAACCAAAAATTACAATTAGTCTCATGCATTCATCATAAGAAATCAGCTTAAGCCATTGCAATTGCGCTTGAATTGTAACAATGTAAAGCAGGGGGACTTGCAAGAACAGTATTGTGAGTAATCAAAGGCAAAGAAAATGAGACTTAAAACAAAACAAATTTTATTTTTTAGATAAAAAATTACACACATGCCACTCAATTATTACTTATTTACATTTCCAACCACCAAAACCTTAATTTTTACTAAAACAAAAGTTTATCAGATTACTAATAAGGATAAAAAAATAAAGAGAAAATTGATACAAATAATTGCATATAGCTTGCATTATAAATTTAAGGATTATGAATCAAGAGGAAAATTCCTAAACTCTATTCATAACGAGGGAATTGCTTCTGATCTTTCCACCTGAATTCAGGAAGCTTTCTGATGAAAACTTGAGTTGGATCATCTGCTTCCAGGAAAAGTGCAGATTTCATGCTTAAATGCGACGAACCGATCAACATTCGACGCGCAATCGCCTTAAATCAGCTTGAAACTTTGGACTGGCAGTGAGATTTTTGCCAGCAAGCATCCTAATGTCCTCTATTTTTGTCCTGAACTTTAGGAATATAGGCGTATAGTTTTGGAAGTACCATAAGGAAAATAAATTCAAGACATATATTAAACATTTGAGTATGCGCCAGTTATCTAAATTTTAGTAGAATCTATATAGTCCATTTGATGATTTAAATTTCTCACACTTCCACACCAATGATTTTGATTGAGCTATAAGAATATTTTGATGTATAATTTATGTTCTATAACGATTTACATAGACTAGTTTTCTACTCAAATCAAAATCAACAATGGTAGAGAATGTGTTTATGAATAGTCCACCTCTCCAATTTGATTGAGAGGGGGTCAAAAAATGAGACATGATAATCAATTTTTTAACAAATGAATAAAAAAAGGCATTGGTAGAGTTAAAATTAAAAAAAATGAAATAAAAAAATCAGAAAAAATAGCAATTATGGCATTCTTACTTCTAATATAACAATATGCTAAGTAGACAACTAGCAAAGATGCACACAATGAATTACCTCTTCAATGCCTAATGCATACGTTTGATGTTGCCTGCTCTTTTTTCTCGAAGTTAATAGTTTCTTGTTATTTTCTATAAAAAGAAAGGAACAAGCAAGCTGAACATAAGTAAATAATAAAATTATTTGGCAGATGTAGCAAGACAGTAGCTAGGTAAAATTGACANCTCTATTCATAACGAGGGAATTGCTTCTGATCTTTCCACCTGAATTCAGGAAACTTTCTGATGAAAACTTGAGTTGGATCATCTGCTTCCAGGAAAAGTGCAAATTTCATGCTTATATGCGACGAACCGATCAACATTCGACTCGCAATCGCTTTAAATCGGCTTGAAACTTGGGACTGGCAGTGAGAGTTTTGCGAGCAAGCATCCTAATGTTCTCTATTTTTGTTCTGTAGTTTAAGAATATAGGCGTATAGTTTTGGAAGTACCATAAGGAAAATATATTCAAGACATATATTAAACATTTGAGTATGCGCCAGTTATCTAAATTTTAGTAGAAGCTATATAGTCCATTTGATGATTTAAATTTCTCACACTTCCACACCAATGATTATGATTGAGCTATAAGAATATTTTGATGTATAATTTATGTTCTATAACGATTTACATGGACTAGTTTTCTACTCAAATCAAAATCAACATTGGTAGAGAATGTGTTTATGACTAGTCCACCTCTCCAATTTGATTGAGAGGGGGTCAAAAAATGAGACTTGATAATCAATTTTTTAACAAATGAATAAAAAAAGGCATTGGTAGAGTTAAAATAAAAAAAATGAAATACAAAAAATCAGAAAAAATAGCAATTATGGCATTCTTGCTTCTAATATAACAATATGCTAAGTAGACAACTAGCAAAGATGCACACAATGAATTACCTCTGTAATGCCTAATGCATACGTTTGATGTTGCCTGGTCTTTTTTCTCGAAGTTTATAGTTTCTTGTTATTTTCTATAAAAAGAAAAGAACAAGCAAGCTGAACATAAGTAAATATTAAAATTATTTGGCAAATGTAACAAGACAGTAGCTAGGTAAAATTGACTATTCAGCAAAGTTGCCTCTGATAATGAAACTCTAAATCCTTCAGCAAGAAATGTAAGCCTCTCTGGACAATTAAAACTTGTTTATTTACTATAAAGGAAGATCAAATACAGGCTACAGCAATCAGATAATGAAAAAATGGCATTGTGCGATAAGAAATTGCAAATTTTATAACTGGTCAAGAAAGCTTCTAAGTCACTTTGAGTTTAAACAAAAAGGTTTACAACAACATAACATAAATGATATAACAAAATATGAACCGACTATCTAGCTTGCACAACCACATCGACCGCCTCATTCGTAGNCTACAGCAATCAGATAATGAAAAAATGGCATTGTGCGATAAGAAATTGCAAATTTTATAACTGGTCAAGAAAACTTCTAAGTCACTTTGAGTTTAAATAAAAAGGTTTACAACAACATAACATAAATGATATAACAAAATATGACCCGACTATCTAGCTTGCACAACCGCATCGACCGCCTCATTCGTAATCCTCTTTGGCTTTACTCTTGAGGAGAGTGTTCACTATCTTCCTATAAATAAAATAATAGTCGCGAAAGAATGAAAAAATTAAGGATCAAACTTAATTCAAAATTTTATAATATAAGAATTTATGTAAAATATGCGAACAGCTTGGTGTTAGATATGTAACTACATAGAATTTGGTTGTCAGATATGTAAATACATAGAACTTGGGCGGTATGTATGTAAATTACATATAAAATATTTCTTCAATCGTTACCGTCAAAGGAAGAAACAGACAAACACTCAGTCACAAAGCTAAGACGCATGTGATCTGCACCAACTAATGGATATTGGTCCTTCAATTAGTATTAAAAATAAAAATTAAGAGAAGAGAAGAATCAATATAACATTCTTTCATAGCATGAGAGATATATATATTAGATGAGAAAAATCAAAGTATTTTTTGGGAGGAGAAAAAAAATGTGTGGGAGTTGATTGCTATGATAGAGAAGGTTGGCAGCACTTGATGCAAGGTTGAAAGAGGAGGTGAGGGACTTGGCGCCTATGGAGGACATGAAACAATAATTATTAATTGAGGAAGAGACAACATGTATATCGCANGACTTGGCGCCTATGGAGGACATGAAACAATAATTATTAATTGAGGAAGAGACAACATGTATATCGCAAAAAGAAGTTAATATTTGCAAGAGAATTGGCATCAACCAGGACAACNATGTATGTAAATTACATATAAAATATTTCTTCAATCGTTACCGTCAAAGGAAGAAACAGACAAACACTCAGTAACAAAGCTAAGACGCATGTGATCTGCACCAACTAATGGATATTGGTCCTTCAATTAGTAATTAAAAATAAAAATTAAGAGAAGAGAAGAATCAATATAACATTCTTTCATAGCATGAGAGATATATATATTAGATGAGAAAAATCAAAGTATTTTTTGGGAGGAGAAAAAAAATGTGTGGGAGTTGATTGCTATGATAGAGAAGGTTGGCAGCACTTGATGCAAGGTTGAAAGAGGAGGTGAGGGACTTGGCGCCTATGGAGGACATGAAACAATAATTATTAATTGAGGAAGAGACAACATGTATATCGCAAAAAGAAGTTAATATTTGCAAGAGAATTGGCATCAACCAGGACAACACCAATGCAAGGTGGCCAAGATAAGGGTAATTTATATGTGTGTTGGCAGCCAAAGAAGGGGTTGATTCATTAAACAAATAATACAATTTAAATGCACACCAATATTATGTGCCTGCATGGCAATAATCATTTTAGGTATATCCACCATTGTAAGTAAAGTAAAATTTGAAAGGGGCATTTACACATTTACCAATATAGCACACAATTCTAATGTTGTTGCATCTACTTCGCTTAAATCTTCAATATCACATAAGAAATGTGTTGTGAAAAGCGACGACAATAAAGCAAAAAAATAGGTCGAGAAATATCACAAAACAGAAAATAACAACGGAAACACAGATTTTACGTGATTCGGCAAATTGACTGCATTCACGGAGTTGCAGAGAATTTTATTAGATTGAGAAATATACCCGTCGATCATCTCGACGATTACAAGAAATCTCTCTCTTCCTCTCTTTCTCTCTTCTTCTCTCTCTCCACCCGAGATTCACTGCAGAAGAAGNAATTCTAATGTTGTTGCATCTACTTCGCTTAAATCTTCAATATCACATAAGAAATGTGTTGTGAAAAGCGACAGCAATAAAGCAAAAAAATAGGTCGAGAAAAATCACAAAACAGAAAATAACAACGGAAACACAGATTTTACGTGGTTCGGCAAATTGACTGCATTCACGTAGTTGCAGAGAATATTATTAGATTGAGAAATATACCCGTCGATCATCTCGACGATTACAAGAAATCTCTCCCTTCCTCTCTTTCTCTCTTCTTCTCTCTCTCCACTCGGGATTCACTGCAAAAGAAAAAGCCTAGGAGAACAGCACCTACGATTCTTTATTTCTTAGAGTTCGGTCACAGAAGCCAGAGATATGGAATCCAATTCATTTTCTCCTCCTGTAACAAAACCTCACGTCCGAAGAAGCATCTTAGAAGACTGAACACCTGCTACATTAATAGATGGTGGGACCATGCATAAAAGCCAATTGCCTTATTTAGAGAAGAAAAAAACAAGAGGCGGGAAGCATAGCGAAGAAGCGAGATTTTGATTTGGAAGATAATTCAGGCAGGATTCCAAAACAGGTGAAGCTTAACAAGAAATTGATTAACAACAATTTATTTAACTTCCATAAAGTAGACCGGTTTCCATAACTCAACAATTCTCTCACTTGGAGACTGAGACATTAGTTGCATCACCCACTAACTACATCATCAGTTGTCTGTACCGACTTTTTTCCTCAAATGTGATATTTTTCATCTCTGCAACTCAAAGTCACAGTCTTCATGCCAGAAAATCAGCTACAGTCGAGCACAACTTCAACTTCTCGAGAGTAATATCCTTAATTGACATATCAGCGTCAACATAACATTATACCTCCAAGCTCTTTCTTGGATTACTCTTGTATCTGCTAACAACTACCACTGCATAGGCAATATCCTGTCTCAGCTGAAAGCATTTTTCAACAAGTCCAACATTGTACATATAACATTCACCTGGTACATCCACTTGTTGTGCAATGTCTTCTTCCCTGGTTGAAGTTCTGTCAATTCCCAAGTCTGATTCCCTGTCAGGAAATCCGACTTCTCCTTCTTGGTCAGCTCTCACTTGCTCGAATTCTCATCTTGCAAGATTTCTTTATAGCTTTGACTCATGTGACCAAGTCTGCAATGTCGTAGATCTGTCGTTCTCTCTGCAAATGTAGTAGCAACAATATTGAGTAAACCAACAGTCATATATAATGTGTCAGTTTTCTTGCCCTGAGTCACCACTAATGCTCCTTTGGTAACCTTCCAAATGTTATATGAGAACACTACCGAATGACGACCCTCATTGAATTGTCCAACAGAAATGAGGTTTTTCTTCAACTCAGGAACGTGTCTGACCTTTTGCAAAGTTCATTTGTTATTGTTAGGGAATTCAATATCAACGTCTCTCATCTCCACCACATTAAGAGTTTTTCCATCAGCCAGATGTATCTTCCCATAGTCGCCTGCAATATAATTTCACATCAGCTCCCGGTGGGAAGATGTATGGAAGGAAGCCCCTAAATCTAGTATCCAGTCATCAACAGAACGGTGAACTGTGAGCAATAGTGCATCATGTATCTTTTTATTTACAACATTAGCATTATCATTCCCTTTTTTTTGGATTCTTACAGTTTTTTTTTATGTGGTCAGCCTTGTCACAATTCTATCAGGTTGTCTGCTGACTAAAATTTGATTTTGATATTCCTCTGTTTAAGTTCATGTCATGTGATCTCCTTCTAAAATCAACAATCAGTGTCGAATTTGAACCCGATGTCTCGCCAGAATCTTTCATGTGCACCTCCTCAACTAAAATCAAATCATGAATATCTTCATATTTCAGTTTATATTTATTTGCAGAACTGCTAACTGCTATCATCATAATTTCTCAGTCATTTGACAATGAAACCAACAATATCAGCGCGTGTATCACATCATCAAAATCAATTTAAACATACGACAATTGATTTGATTGATTTGTGATAGTATTGAAATCATTCAGGTGTTGAGCAACAGACACACATTCCGCCATCTTCAAGTTTAAGAACTTCTTTATCAGGTGCACCTTGTTATTCACCGATAGTTTTTCAAACATACCTGATAAAATCGTCATGAGATTTGCAGTAGTCCTCTCCTTTATGATGTTATGGGCAACGAATCTTGATAGGGTTAACCGTATAACTCCAGATCATATCGATCAAACAGATTTTGCTCTGCCTCTGTTGAACTCATTTTTGGTGAGGTCTTTCTTTCCTCTTAGTGCTTAGGATCTAGTCATAGGACTTTTCCTTGACTATCCTAGAACACTAGAGATGGAACCCACCTATATAGAAATTTAAACCACCTCCTAACTCTCTTCGAAATCCTACGTGNTAATGTGTCAGTTTTCTTGCCCTGAGTCACCACTAATGCTCCTTTGGTAACCTTCCAAATGTTATATGAGAATACTACCGAATGACCACCCTCATTGAGTTGTCCAATAGAAATGAGGTTTTTCTTCAACTCAGGAACGTGTCTGACCTTTTACAAAGTTCATTTGCTATTGTTAAGGAATGCAATATCAACGTCTCTCATCTCCACCACATTCAGAGTTTTTCTATCAGCCAGATGTACCTTCCCATAGTCGCCTGCAATATAATTTCACATCAGCTCCCGGTGGGAAGATGTATGAAAGGAAACCCCTGAATCTAGTATCCAGTTATCAACAGAACGGTGAACTGTGAGCAATAGTGCATCATGTATCTTTTTATTTACAACATTAGCACTATCATTCCCTTTTTTTTATTCTTGCAGTTCTTTTTTATGTGGTCAGCCTTGCCACAATTCTATCAGGTTGTCTGCTGACCAAAATTTGATTTTGATATTCCTCTGTTTGAGTTCATGTCATGTGATCTCCCTCTAAAATCAACAATCAGTGTCGAATTTGAACCCGTTGTCTCGCCAGAATCTTCCATGTGCACCTCAACTAAAATCAAATCACGAATATCTTCATATTTCAGTTTATATTTACCTACGGAACTGCTAACTGCTATCATCATAGTTTCTCAGTTATTTGACAATGAAGCCAACAATATTAGTGCATGTATCACATCATCAAAATCAATTTAAACAGACGACAATTGATTTGATTGATTTGTGATGGTAGTGAAATCATTCAGGTGTTGAGCAACAGACACACCTTCCGCCATCTTCAAGTTTAATAACTTCTTTATCAGGTGCACATTGTTATTCGCCGATGGTTTTTCATACATACTTGATAAATTCGTCATGAGATTTGCAGTAGTTCTCTCATTTATGTGTTATGAGCAATGAATCTTGATAGGGTTAACCATATAACTCTCAGATCCTATCGATCAAACAGATTTTGTTCTGCCTCTGTTGAACTCATTTTTGATGAGGTCTTTCTTTCCTCTTAGTGCTTAGGATCTAGTCATAGGACTTTTCCTTGACTATCCTAGAACACTAGAGATGGAACTCACCTATATAGAAATTTAAACCACCTCCTAACTCTCTTCGAAATCCTACGTAGCTGGTCATAAACCTCCTGCACTTTGATAGTTAGGACCAACTTGTGAGGATTTGAGGCTGAGTTCACATGGAGTTTAGAATCCTCAAGAAAACCCATTATGACTTTCGTGCATTCACGCACCAATATCACGATTCAGCCAGTCGAAGCACATAAATATCAAAATTCACATTGCTCACACCTTTATTTGTTTCATAATTAATCGAAACTTAAATAAAATTTTGACACGGTCGATCGCGAACCAAAATTTTGATGAAAATCAAATTTGACGCATTTTTTATTCAATCGTTGACGAGATTGTCGGAACGACCCCAGATGAAGAAACAAACTGCGCGAGCGCGTCCGGAACGTCGATTTTGCATTGGAAGGTTGTTCATTTCACCATGAAGTCATGTCCAGGCAAAAAAAAAAGCGCGGAAAGCTTTGAATAATGATATTATTATAATATAAAAAATAATTTAAAAAAAACAATCATATCTACCTTATCACGTCCCATGCAATATAATAAGGTAGATATTAAATAGTTAGAATAATAATAATATTATTATATTATTATATAATACAATATAATATATAATAAAAAAAAATTATCATATCCTATTAAAATAATTCACGTATGACAGGTCTCGCACCCTCTCACCAGTTGATCTTATCTCATGCGTTCATAAAAAAAAAGTAATATAAAAATTAAAAAAATACTATCATATTCTATTAAAAAGAAAAGGAAACTCATGCATACAGTATCATATCTCTGCTCCGCCTCTCTCCTCGAGCCGCACATCTCCCACGCCTGCTATCGTGAAAGCTCACGCCAGCCTCCCCTCTCTCTCTCCTCCTATAACACCCAAACTCCTCCCTTCACTCCAGAACCAAGCTTTCACACTCCTCCATTCTTCTTGTCTACCCGTGAAACACCACCTCCTCTCCATTTTTCCTCCCTCCGGCTAACCTTCTTCCCCCTCTATTCCTTGTCGTGAGATCCTCCAACTTACCCCTTTCTCTCACAAGCTTCATGATCTTTCTTAAATCCGAATCAAAGCTCTGATAACAGTTATTGTGAAAAACGACGGCAATAAAGCGAAAAATCGGACCGAGAAAAATCGCAAAACAAAAAACAACAGCATAAACACACAAATTTTACGTGGTTCAGCAGATTGTCTACATCCACAGAGTTGCAGAGAATTTTATTAGCTTGAGGAATATACTTGTCAATCACCTCAACGATTATAAGAAATTTATCTCTCTTCCTCTCTCTCTCTCTCTCTTCTTCTCTCTCTCCACCCAAGAGTCACTGCAGAAGAAGAAGCCAAGGAGAACAGCACCTGCGATTCTTTCTTCCTTAGAGTTTTTCTTAGAGTTCGATCGCAGAAGCCAAAGATATGGAATCCAATTCCTTTTCTCCTCCTGTAACAAAACCTCACGTCCGAAGAAGCATCTTAGAAGACTGAACATCTGTTGTTTTAATAGATGGTGGGACCATGCACAAAAGGCAACTGCCTTATTTAGGAGAAAAAAACGAGGCGGGAAGCACGAAAAAATATTACATCAGGACTCGGCACGTAGAGTTACGTGTGAAGTCGAGGTAATCGGCTCGGTAACAAAAGGGAATATTCCCCTCGTGTTATTCAGGTGTTATTGTGTGTTATTCAAGTGTTAATGTATGTTATTCAGATGTTATTGTCCTCTGGGAATATTACCGGTGTTATAATAACACAATAACACATCAATAATATTTAAATAACACACAATAACATCTGAATAACACACAATAACACATAAATAACACGAGGGGAATATTTCTTATGTGAACAGGCAAATCACCTCCATGGATAGTTATTTAATTAACTTCTATAAAGTGGACCGGTTTCCACAACTCAACAAAATGCCACTGTTAATTAATTTTTTTAAAGTGAAATGCACATGTAAATTACTAAAAATGAAATATAAACTCAGGAAAAAAAGAAAAAAAAAATTGGAAAATATTAGATGATAAAAATCACGNTCCTCCCTCCGGCTAACCTTCTTCCCCCTCTATTCCTTGTCGTGAGATCCTCCAACTTACCCCTTTCTCTCATAAGCTTTATTATCTTTCTTAAATCCGAATCAAAGCTCTGATACCAGTTATTGTGAAAAACGACGGCAATAAAGCGAAAAATCGGACCGAGAAAAATCTCAAAACAAAAAACAACAGTGGAAACACACAGATTTTACGTGGTTCAGCAGATTGTCTACATCCACAGAGTTGCAGAGGATTTTATTAGCTTGAGGAATATACCTGTCAATCACCTCAACGATTATAAGAAATTTATCTCTCTTCTTCTCTCTCTCTCTCTTCTTCTCTCTCTCCACTCGAGAGTCACTGCAGAAGAAGAAGCCAAGGAGAGCAGCACCTGTGATTCTTTCTTCCTTAGAGTTTTTCTTAGAGTTCGATCGCAGAAGCCAGAGATATGGAATCCAATTCCTTTACTCCTCTTGTAACAAAACCTCAAGTTCGAAGAAGCATCTTAGAAGACTGAACACCTGCTGCTTTAATAGATGGTGGGACCATGCACAAAAGGCAACTGCCTTATTTAGGAGAAAAAAACGGGAGGCGGGAAGCACGAAAAAATATTACATCATGACTCAGCACGTAGTGTTACGTGCGAAGTCGAGGTAATCGCCTCGGTAACAAAAGGGAATATTCCCCTCGTGTTATTCAGGTGTTATTGTGTGTTATTCAGGTGTTAATGTATGTTATTCAGATGTTATTGTGCTCTGGGAATATTACCGGTGTTATAATAACACAATAACACATCAATAATATTTGAACAACACACAATAACATCTGAATAACACACAATAATAATACATAAATAATACAAGGGGAATATTTTTTATGTTAACAGGCAGCGGACCGGTTTCCACAACTCAACAAAATGCCACTGTTAATTAATTTTTTTAAAGTGAAATGCACATGTAAATTACTAAAAATGAAATATAAACTGTCAGGAAAAAAAAAGAAAAAAAAAGTGGAAAATATTAGATGATAAAAATCACTACAAAAGATGTTAGATCTGAGGTTCTCACCACACACCTACAGGGGAGGTCGGCGGTAAGGCCTAAGGTTTCGTCAGGGGAGGAAGATTAGGAAGATTGGCGTGTGGAGGAGGAAGTCAAAGCAAGTCGACGTTCGGCCTTGGATCGCGGCAGGAGGAGGAAGAATTTCCGGTGAAAAGCGAGCAGGGAAACTGGGCGGCCTAGCAAGGGATTTCGCGGGGAACGATTTTGCGATTTGCTTCGTTTAAACCGAGGGAAGGGGTAAAAAAGAAAATTTATTCGGCTCATATTTTTCCGATGGTTTAGTTAACTTGTAGCGAGAAAATTTTTCATATTTCATAGAGAGCGGGAAACTTTTATGCGCAGTAGAAGTTATTTAGAGTTATTAAAATAAAATTGTGGGTTATTATGGGGGTTAATGCAGGGTCTATTGAAGTGAAACAATGGAAGTTATTTGGGGTTAATGTAGAGGTTATTGCAAGGGGCTATTAAAGTAGAACCACGAAGGTTATTCGAAGATTGTTGTGGGAGTTACTATAGTGAAACTGCAGAGGTTATTGGGGGATATTAAATAGTTATTGAAGAGTTATTGTGGCGTTATTGGAGTTAATATCTCAATAACTCTCTTAATAATATTTGTGGTTTCACTTCAATAACCTCTCGCAACAACCCCCAATAATTTTTGTGGTTCCACTTTAATATTTTTTTAGGTGGGTCTAGTGTAGCATGCATGGTGGAATATTACTGGAGTTCACACGCAGAGCTGCGTCCGGACTCCGTATGGAAAATTTTCTCCTGTTTGAGGATGTGGTGCAACACCACATATCACATATCAGTTTTTTTCTGTTTATTAAAATTATGTTTTGTCTGTTTTCTCAAAAAACTGCAGTTAAATTTTCAATTTATCATCAGACCTAACTATTTATGATGATTGCTAGAAAGTTATGGTCTCATTTTTTTTATCTTTTTTTAAGTTTTATAATAGTTTCCGTAGCATTTTGAACGACAACTTTTTCTTTAACAATTTACGGTTGGTTCTTAAAAAAACTACAACTGCCCAAAACACCCGTAAGAGCGATTTCAAAACCACTACAAATTTATGCCGCNATTTCCGGTGAAAAGCGAGCAGGGAAACTGGGCGGCCTAGCAAGGGATTTCGCGGGGAACGATTTTGCGATTCGTGACGTTGGACTTGGAGGAGGGACGGTTCAGTTTGCTTCGTTTAAACCGAGGGAAGGGGTAAAAACGAAAATTTCATCGGCTCTTGTATTTCCGATGGTTTAGGTAACTTGTAGCGAGAAAATTTTTCATATTTCATTGAGAGCGGGAAAGTCTGAGTGTCTATTTTAATAATATATTGTCATATATGTGTTATGTAGTAGAAGTTATTTAGAGTTATTAAAATAAAATCGTGGGTTATTGTGGGGGTTAATGCAGGGGTTATTGAAGTGAAATAATGGAGGTTATTCGGGGTTGATGTAAAGGTTATTTTAAAGGGTTATTAAAGTAGAACCGTAGAGGTTATTGGAAGTTTGTTGTGGGAGTTATTAAAGTGGAACTGCAAATGTTATTGAAGAATATTGAGGTGTTATTGAAGGGTTCTTGCGGCGTTATTGGAGTTAATATCTCAATAACTCTCTTAATAACATTTGTGGTTCCACTTTAATAACCTCTCGCAACAACTCCCAATAATTTTTGTGGTTCCACTTTAACATTTTTTTAGGTGGGCCCAGTGTAGCATGCATGGCGGAATATTACTGGAGTTCGCACGCAGAGCTGCGTCCAGATTACGTATGGAAAATTTTCTTGTGTTTGAGGCGGTGGTGTAACACCACATATCAGTTTTTTTTATGTTTAGTAAAATTGTGTTTTATCTGTTTTCTCACAAAAATGCAGTTAAATTTTGCATTTATCATCAGACCTAACTACTTATGATGACTGCTAGAAAGTTATGGTCTCGTTTTTTTATTTTTTTTTAATTTTATAATAGTCTCCACAGCATTTTGAACGACAATTTTTTCTTTAACAATTTCATAGTTGTTTCTTAAAAAAACTACAACTGCCCAAAAGACCCTTAAGAGCGATTTCAAAACCACTACAAATTTACGCTGCTAAAAGTGACACGTCACAAACGAAATATTAATATTACTAATTTAAAAAATATATATATTATTTTTTAAAATATAAAATATTATTTTCTTAGGCACAGGCTTATTACACCAAACTAGTATTTAAATTTTCGGTGTCCGATGCATAAATAGTTAAGAAAATTATGGTATGCATGCAAATTTCCCTATTTTATATCAAATGTGTAGCACCCCATCACTAGCATGCCATCGCCAAATTACTCTTCCTAAGACGNCGATGCATAAATAGTTAAGAAAATTATGGTATGCATGCAAATTTCCCTATTTTATATCAAATGTGTAGCACCAAAAATTTTTCTGTGCGGACTGCTGACGTAGCTCTACGTGTAGCACAGTGTACTCCTGAGTTATTTTCAGGTTATTTCTGTGTTATTTTCAATAATCTCAAAATAACCCAGAAATAACCCGCGGTCATTACTTTTGGGTTATTTCTGAGTTATTTCGAGATTATTAAAAATAACCCAGAAATAACATGAAAATAACTCAGGAATAACCTGCACCGCACGTAGAGGTACGTCAGGTGTGCGTGTAGCACCCCATCACTAAGCATGCCCTCTAAATTACTCTTCCTAAGACCAAATAAAAATAAGTATATAAACTTAGCTTATTGCCTAATATATTGTTAATAACTAGATTTTAGTACTGTATACGACAAATGCAAAGAATAGAGAGATGCAACTGGTTTTCTTTGCAGAAAAGCCCAGTTGCTTTAATTTATTTGTTTGAATGTTCAATTTGAGCTCTGATTTTCCTCTTATTCAATGAGTAGAGAGGAAGGTTCATAAGAAGGTAGAGAAGTCTGCAGCAGCAAGCTTTTTAATTTTTTGCCATGTAAAAATTGGTCAAATAGTATAAAAAGCATGTCATCATGCAGTTAAACTAACAATTCAAAAGATATGATGATGACTACAATATTGTAGCTATTTGCATAACAAAATCCTTAATGCATTTGAGTCAAATGAATGAAGAAAATTCAAGTGGCGATGAGGCCGACATTAGGAGATAATAAAATCACATTCTGGCATCCTCCATTAATGACATTGTATTTCGAAGCTTATATTATATTATCTTATGTTTGCTCTAAATTAGGTGTCAAGCAATTTTGATAGTCCTGCTCAAATTTTATTGACAAGTCAAATGAGTTCGACAATCGCTTTGTATGAGTTACATGTCTGCCTTGATATATTAGTTAACTAACCATTTTAACTTTTGTTTGTTTTTTTCCATACTTACAAAATAAATCCTCCTCCACTTTGCCATTATAATCATTTTTTGAAAGTCTTTCAAGTGTTTGGACTTATATCATTTAACTTTCCTTCTAAATCCAACAATATTCTTAAATTCTTAACACAAATATATTCTAAATCCAACCAACTCGTGATGTGAAAAGCTTTTTCTCAGTACTATATGATAATATACGTTTGTCAACAATTATATAATTTATAAGGAAGCACTTTAAGAGATCTACAACTATATAACATATAATTAGATGAGGTCACTTAACAAGTTCTTCCTGGCCATTTATTGATTAAGAGTCGCTATTAGAAGGATGGTCTCAAATCAAGGACTTCGACCTATTGTTACGCATCTCCATTTTAAAAAAAGCTGAGCCACATTCTTTTTGCTAAAAGAATGAATATTCGAGAGAAAAATAGAGAGAAGAAGAATTTTTTAAAGAGATATTAGAAGGATCCACCACATTCCCGAGAAGGTTGTAAGGGAAAAGCTTCAAGAAGAATTCAATGATAGCCTAAAAAGATCTAGGATCATGTATATATAAAAGAACAATGTAAAACTATCTATAAGTTAGTATTTTCTAATGTAATATAGAAAGTTCCTAAGATTCGGTAGAGGATTATAAATAGAAGTTTATCCTCCTCATTTGTATCCATCAAAGGTTTCTAAGCAACCAAGTTTAATCTTCCATTCTTTATTGAATTGTTCATTTCTTCAATAATTTCTCCCTACTTCTTCATAGATAATTTTGGTGCTTACAAATCTAAGCATTGCAAATGTTAGGATGATTTAGTACTAAGGAAGAATGCTAAAGCTGCACAGGAGACTTAAGATAAGTTTGTTCGTGACACTTGGTATTCGAGCCAAGGTTCGAATGTATGGCGAAGAACTTCAAAGAGAACATCATGGTGCCTAAAGCCACAAATGTGGAATCATCCCAACAAGGGTGAAGTGGTCAAGAGCAATGAGATCACGTGCATCTAAACCACATGAGAGGTCTAAGGAGATCATGCATGGCTTTGATTCGTGACTTCCGCCGGAGTAGAAGGCAATGAATGGCAAGGAGGCTCAGATAGAAGATTCGATCAGAAGGTGGATGGACTTGAGGAGGAGGACATCACCATCCACTCGACGATCACAGGTATGATACTCCAACTGGAGGAATTCTTAAAAGATCAAATTGCAAAGATGTGGGAGGACTTAATGGGGGAGCTCTGATCTCACTAGGTAGAAATAAACAACATATGTGTCAGCTTGGAGGATATATGTGGAGACATATCGCTATGCAAGAAAGCACTGGAGACATCCTCCAACCACCATACTTTCAAAGCTAAACACATTGAAGTTCCAAAGCCAAAGAGTGTTTGAGGAACTTGCAATTTGAAAGAAGTCGTCAACTTCTTATGCGAACTTGAGCAATATTTTAAAGCCATAGAGATTACGGAGAGGACGAAAAAGTTCAATTTGCAACTCTTTATCTCTCTAACATCGATATGTTGTGGTGGAGAAGAAGAAGATGAGACATGGAGAAAGGAATGTGCATCATATCCACCTTCAATAACTTCAAGAAAGAAATTAAAAGAAAATTATATCCTAAAAATGCAGAGGATGAGGCTAGAGAACAGGTGCTTCTCACAACTTCAACTCCATTGAAATTCAAAAAGGTTGAGTCTGCAAATAACTGAAGGAGGAGGCTCTATCAAGGTAGTCAATTCAGTAATATGGACACTCACTGAAGTATTCAGAAGAGTAAAGACTAAAATTGGAGCTTGGTTAGGTATTTTAAACTTCTCAGTCATTCCAATATATTATTTTAAATTTTCTCTAGGGTTGTACTTCTTTAGTCAAGCAAGAGCAATCTTAATACGCTTCACCAATAGTACGTGTATTATGGAAGGTAATCAAGCTTGCTTAGTACCAACAATAATAACTAGCAAGAAAGAACTAAGATGTCATCAATCATCCAAATCATGAAGAGCATCAGACAATGGGAGGGAAGCTACTTGACTATTCTTCATAATGAAGAATCAAAGACCCAAGAAGAAATGTCAATGGAGGTAGCAACAACAATCAATAAGTATAAAAGTGAGTTACCAAAGGAGCTACCATCGAGAAAGAAGATGAACCATTAAAATAGGTTAGAATCAAGGGCTACATCGCTAGCTATGAAACTTATTGCATGACATACCTCTCCCTTACAATAAGGTATGAGAGAAAAAGTCTAACAGTCTTCAAATTTATCAAATCCTAGAACAAGAAAAAAGAGTTAGCTCGAGCGACGTTGCGTAAGGCTGCAAGAAGAATATAAAAGCAGGCAGACAAGAAAATGAGATATGGAGACACTTAGAAAAAGAAAGAACTGATGGTATCAGGTGGAAAGTGCAATGAGAGTATTGTGAGCTTAGCTGGGGGAGAGCGTCATGCACCTTCATTTTAAGAAAGGCCAAGCCACATCCTTTTTCATATAAGAAAGAATAATCTAGAGAAAACTAGAGAGAATGATAATATTATAAGTGACTCTAGAAGGATACATTACATTCCTGAGAATGTTGGAAGGGAAAAGCTTCAAGGAAAACTCAAGGATAGCATAGAAAGATCTAGATCGTGTATATATATATATATATAAGCAATGTAGAACTATCTAGATGTTGGTATAATCTAATGTAATCTAGAAAGTTGCTAAGGTTTGAGAGAGGATTATATATAGGAGTCCCTCTCCCTCATTTGTATCCATCAAAGGTTTCTAAGTAACCAAGTGTAATCTTCCATTTCTTCGAGAATTGTTCCTTTCTTTAATATTTTCTCCCTATTTATTCCTAGAAAGATTTGGTGCATACAAGTCAAAGCGCTGCAAGTGTTAGGTTGATTTAGTACTACGAAAGAGTGTTAAAGTTGCACTGGAGATTTAAGAGAATTTTGTCCATGCATGTAACTCTTGTAGCATACTTGTAGAACTAGTTTTTAATATTTCTTAAAATGTGTGTTGTTAAAAAAATTACATGTCAAATTACATTTGTATAATAGCTTAATAAAATAACATAAATAAAAAGTAATCAATAGCTCACAATAATATTACTTACATCAAAAACCTCTCGTTTGAGGAAGCATCTTATGCTTCAATGCCAACATGACAACATTCCATGAATCTCTTAAATGCTCATATCATGCAACAATTTAGAAGTCATCAAAACCATGCAATATGTACTATGATTAATGCATGTTATTCTAAATGGACAAAAATCATCAAAACTCCAATACTAACTAAACATTACAAGGCTCTTTCACAAAACTTCAATCTTGGCAATTTATGTTTTTCCATGCTATAAAGTAAAAAAGTTGTTTAATGAGACCATCCTTCATTTGATTATAGACACGCCATTTTATATACTTTCATCTTTATTAGTTAACTAACCATCAATATTGTCATCTTTATTTCATATCTTATAAAATATTTCTTCCCCTTCTTTGTCTATTATAATCATTTTTTCAGAGTTTATATATGTGTATATCATTTGTCTTCCCTTCTAAATCCAGTAATCTACTTACATTCTTAACACAAACATATTTTTAAATTCATAACATTCAATTTGTGAGGCAAGAAGTTTTTTTCTTAATACTATACGATATATGATTGTCAACACTTTCTTTTCATAATATAATAAGGAAGTCCTTTAATAGATTTACAACTATATAACATCTAATTAGATGTGGTCGCTCAGCATGTTCTTCCATGTCATTTATTGACTAAGAGTCACTACTAGAAGGATGATCACAATCTAAGAACGTACTATAACTCATGTGGCATACTTAAAACTAATATGTAACCTTCTTGAAATGTGTGCTGTTAACAACAAACGTCGTGTCAATTTAATTTTTGTACTATAGCTTAATAAAATATAATAAATAAAAAATAATCAATAGTTCACAATAAAATATTACTTGCATCCAAAAGCTCTCCTTTGAAGAAGCATTTTATGTTTCAATGCCAACATGACGAGGGGCAGAACCACCATTTCTTCTGAGGGGGGCAAGTATATTATATTAGTAAACTTAATGCCCATCACACATCACTATTTAGATAGCAAAATATACATTTCGGGCACTTGTTTGAAATCACTTCATAACATATATAGAAGTTTAAAAAGGCTAAAATTTTGATACGTGAGCATGATAAGTAATCCAATAAAAAATCATTTATATGTAAAAAATAACTAAATAAAAATCATTATAAATTTAATAGCAACAAAAAGAATTCAGTGTAAAAGCGTGCAATCGAGGTTGAGTTCATGTCAAGCGAGGCAAAGCGAGGCTGAGCAGAGAGAGTCCTAAGCGGGTGTATTACAGAAGCAAGAGTGGCATGAGCCAAAGCAAGAGAGAGCGACGTGAGCTCTATGTCCTAAGCCAAAAAATATTTCAATGGCGGCATAAATTAATAATTTAAAATATAACATCAATTTTTTTTATCGAGACATTGAATTATTATTGACAATCGAATTTTTCTTTTAATTTTAAATCTAAAATAGATAAAAACAGGCTAGTAAAAGATCAAAAAATATATATAAATTAAAATTATTGTATAATCAAGTATTATAATCATTTCATTATTTATTATAACATGAAAATTATTTTATATTTATAAGCCTAATATATTTGATTTATGAATTTGTTCAAATGCCTATGCTAAAAAAAAAAATGAGCTAGTCATTTTCTTATTTTTATATTATTTNTATATATATATATATATATATATATATATATATATATATATACACACACACACACACGTATGAACTTGATCTAACCCCTTAAGCAAACACATTTATTAATTTCATGCAGCTCGAAAGCATTATTTTTTGTTGACCCTAAGACAAATTAAACCCTAAATCCTAAATTCAGAAGTACTGTCGTGTGATACATGATGACGTGACTATATCCCGACCATCCTCTAAATATATGATATGGTAACAAACACGTAATAGTTTGTCATTATATGGAGACACCGAAGGCTGGTTTTGCCATCAAAAGGAGCGGATTTTTCCTAGAAATACTAACCCCATAACGCTCCTCCATATCTAATTCCTTCTCCTGCATCCCATTCGGCAATTCCCAATCAAAACAATAAAGAAGATTTGCAAAAACAATCTCAACCCCAACAACACCATGAGCCATTCCAGGACAAATCCTACGACCCGAACCAAACGGTATGAACTCAAAATGATTTCCTCTGTAGTTTATTTTACCATTCAAAAACCTCTCAGGTTGAAAACTCTCCGGATCACTCCAGCTCTTCGGATCTCTTCCAATGGCTGAAGCGTTGATGATGACTCTTGTCTTTGCTGCAATATTGTAGCCGTTGATTCTAGTGTCTTGCATGCATTCATGTGGACCTAACAAAGGAGCTGCAGGGTGGAGTCTCAGAATTTCGTTTACAACCAGCTTCAGATAGTTGAGGTGTTGAAGATCATCTTCTTCAACTTTCAGCTTTCCGGCGCCGACAACTCGCCGGACTTCTTCCTGAGCTTTCTTCATGGCTATTGGGTTTTTCATTAGCTCGCTCATTCCCCACTCAATTGTCACTGCTGCTGTCTCTGTCGCTGTGAAGAATAAATCCTGCAGATAAATTTATTGAAAGTATATTGATGAAACAAATGAACCCGGAGGATATATAAATCAAATTTGTTTCAAGGATGCAAGACATTTTTTTTAATTGGGAGCTTTAAGTAGGACTCCAGAAGTTAGAAAATTTCTTCCAGGAAATCGATGATTAACTGATATATATGAACAAAAGCAGTCTTTTTTGGCTTACAAGCAAGCAAGAAGATAGATTTCATTATATTTACCACAATCAAAGCCTTAACATCTTCCCTTGACATGAGGAACCCTAGCAGCGGATGCTTCTCAACTTCACACCTAAGAAGCAAATCAAGAAAGTTTTCTTCTTTCCTTCCCAGACCTGATTTTTTTACTTGTCTTTCTCTTATCTCCTCATCAAAAAGCTTATCTATCTCCCTGAAACTCCTCACAAGCTTCAGCCGCCAACCAGTAAGCCAATCCAGCCACCAAAAACGAGGAAATAAATCCCCAATACTAAACCCAGGGAGCACATCTATCACCGCCCTAATAAGATCCTGGTGCCAGCTCTCCCCGCACTCCCCATCCGCCGACGTTCTCTTCCCAAACACCTCTCTGTATATAACATTATTAAAGAAGCAAACAGCCATCTTGCTCAAATCCGTCGCCTTTCCATCACGCCAATCCTTTTTTATCGTGTTCACCAAAACACCAACTTCTTCATCCCGAATAGCGCGGAATGATTCCACCTTACTTGCCCCAAAGAACTCCGCATTGCTGAATCGTTTGATTTGCTTCAAGTGATCGTTGTAAGGGGAAAAGGCGATGTCGAGGCCGCCATAAGTAAGGTGGAAGCTTGCGATGAGTTCGGGACGGCTGCAAAAGATGCGGTCTTGCGTTCTGAGGATTTCGAAAGCTGTTTCCTTTGAGGAGGCGATGATGGTGGGGATTTGGCCGAGGGTGAGGTGAATGAGANCCCCGCACTCCCCATCCGCCGACGTTCTCTTCCCAAACACCTCTCTGTATATAACATTATTAAAGAAGCAAATAGCCATCTTGCTCAAATCCGTCGCCTTTCCATCACGCCAATCCTTTTNGTATATAACATTATTAAAGAAGCAAACAGCCATCTTGCTCAAATCCGTCGCCTTTCCATCACGCCAATCCTTCCTTATCGTGTTCACCAAAACACCAACTTCTTCATCCCGAATAGCACGGAATGATTCCACCTTACTTGCCCCAAAGAACTCGGCATTGCTGAATCGTTTGATTTGCTTCAAGTGATCGTTGTAAGGGGAAAAGGCGATGTCGAGGCCGCCATAAGTAAGGTGGAAGCTTGCGATGAGTTCGGGACGGCTGCAAAAGATGCGGTCTTGCGTTCTGAGGATTTCGAAAGCTGTTTCCTTTGAGGAGGCGATGATGGTGGAAATTTGGCCGAGGGTGAGGTGCATGAGTGGGCCGTGCTCTGCGGCGAGGTTTCGGAGGGAGACATGAGGAAGACGGCCGAGTTTCAGGAGATTCCCGATAAAGGGGAGCGGCGCGGGGCCTGGTGGAAGATTGTGGCTTCGTTGTTCTATTTTTAAAGCCATTGATTTGAGGAATAAAAAGAGCAGTGAGGAAAGAAGAAGATAGAAGGACATGGGCAAGAGATGAAGAACCATGGTGGTGTGATTGGGAATGCTTTTCATAGAGTATTTATAAGCATAAGCTTTAGTTTTTAGAATGGGTAAAATCATAGATTATTTAATTTTTCTTTTAGGATTGAGAAAATTAATTGATATGAGGGGATAAAATTACTAAATTATTTAAAATATATAACAAAAAAATATTAAATTTTATTATTTATATAAAAAAATTTCAAATTTGAAATGGACAATTGCTAATATAAAAGTTTTGTTTTCATTTATTGGAGAAAACAATAATTTCGTAATTCCTATCTCTTTAGGGAAAATATTTGCATACGTCGGAGGTTATTCAGAGGATATAGGCGGGCTATATCTATATTATACACTTCTCTAACATCCATGTAACTTATATGTAACTACCGGAACTACAGAAGCGTAAAACTTATTTGTATGTTATAGATAAGTTACAAGTAGGTACAAGGATGTTAAAGATGGGTATAACACGGATGTATCCCTCTTATACCCTCTGAATAACCTCTCGGCGAATACAGCTCTACGTACGCAAAAATTTTCCTCTATTTAGGTATCAAACACTTTAATATCAATTTTTATATAATTNAAATATATAACAAAAAAATATTAAATTTTATTATTTATATAAAAAAATTTCAAATTTGAAATGGACAATTGCAAATATAAAAGTTTGGTTTTCATTTATTGGAGAAAACAATAATTTCGTAATTCCTATCTCTTTAGGAAAAATATTTGCATACGTCGGAGGTTATTCAGAGGGTATAGGCGGGCTATATCTGTATTATACACTTCTGTAACCTCCATGTAACTTATCTGTAACTACCGGAACTACAGAAGCGTAAAACTTATTTGTATGTTATAGATAAGTTACAAGTAGGTTACAAAGATGTTAAACAGGGGTATAACACGGATGTATCTCTCTTATACCCTCTGAATAACCTCTCGGCGAATGCAGCTCTACGTACGTCTTATGCAAGATGTACGCAAAAATTTTCCTCTATTTAGGTATCAAACACTTTAATATCAATTTTTATATAATATATATCATCGTATAAAATTATATATAAATATTATCTAAAATTAAAATAGTGATATTTACGTGACATATCATATTTTGGTATGTTGTATAAATAAAAAAATAAATTTAGGTATTGTTAGATATGTATATATATGCATTACTAATAAGTTAATAGACATTTAAAATTAAATGTTTAAGGAAAACAAAATTAATTGATAAAATGGGCGAAAAGTCAGACCGAGATAGTTATAAACTAAGGATCCGTGATAAAATACTAATTTGAGTGGCATATTTTTTAAAAGCTGTCAAAAGCAAAACTGTGATGCGGTGTCACACCGCCACAACACTGCTGCCCTCAAACAGACCCTAAGTTGAATTTGATTTTGTCTTATAGCTAATTAATTTAATAAATTTAAATTTGACTTGTTCAGATTTTCAATTTTAACTTATTTAGGATTATTTAAATTAAGTAAAAAAATTATTTGAAAGAGTTGATGTGTATGTTATAAGGCCAAATTAGTGATTTAATAATCATATGATTGTCGAGTTGTTGATTCAATTTTTTTAAGAGTTAAGGGGTTGTAATTTGTAGCATGCATCGAGCTAAGAAAATTTTCAAGTTTATTTTAAGAAATGTGTAAATCTTTTTTTTTTCATCTACTCATGGTCAATTACTGGCTTAAGAATGGTTAGAAAGATGCTAACTAAATGTGGATCTACTTTGAATTAGCCGATTTATAGATTGTCTATGTTTTTAATAAAATGTTGTACTTCGCCTCAAATTTTATCTTTCTATTTTATAAATTTTGTTCGAGCGCATAGTCATTTAAATCATCCACGACGGTCGTCTCGCCCAACAGCCAACTCCCCGCACTGCTCTCCTCACCTTCCTCTGGCTCCTCGCCGGCCTTCTTCTCTCCATCTTTTGCGTCTACATCAACATCACCCTCCGTGAACGCATCGTCTGACACACCTACCGCCTCATGGGCATCAACCTCATCGTATGCGGCTCCCCTACCCCTCCCCCTTCCCCTGATCAGCCTGTCATCCTCCTCATCTGCAATCGCCGCACAGTCCTCAATCCCATCTTCACTGTGGTTGCACTTGGTCGCAAAATCTCTTGTGTCACCTATAGCATCAGTCGCTTCTCCGAACTCATCTCCCCCATCCGCGCCTTCGCGCTCTCCCGCGACTGCGAATCTGAAGCTCGTTGCATTCGTCGTCTTCTCAAAGAGGGTGATCTCGTCATCTACCCCGAAGGAACCAACTGCCGCAAACCTTTCCTTTTACGCTTCAACGCGCCCTTCGCTGAGCTCACCAACTGCATTATTCCGGTGGCGATTAATACAATACAGGGACTGTTTTATGAAACTTCTACCACAGGTTGGAAGATTCTGGATCACTATTTCTATTTTATGAACCTTGTTTCATATTAATCGCGACCTTTCCTTTTATGCTATGGATTTTTGCATCGGGTCTTGCCTTTTTGGGCTTGACTTACCGAGGCATGGTTGAAAGGAAAATCCGTTGAGAATTTAAGATCGATTTTGAGTTGTATAACCAGAGATGTTCAAAAGTATTAACCTGCAACAAAGTCATATGAATCCACCGAGGGTGGTTGACCTATCCTAGGTCGTTGGATGAAGCTTTTGTTTGATGACCGTAATCTGTATTGGAAGAGTCCAAGGAAATCTACCAAGGATTTTTTACCTATCCGAGGTTGTATGTCTAAGCTTTTGTTTGACGATTGTAGTCTGTAATGGAAGAGGTCGAGTCAAATCTCCATGGGACTGATTAAGCATAGAATGAATTATTAGAGATGTCCTGTGTTTCTTGAGACTATGGTGTATATCACAATGGACCGTATGTTTTCTTGGAAATATTGTTGTAGTTGTATTAGTTGCTGTTTTGAATCTTTTTGCCCCCCAGCAGGGGCTTTTTCCAAGCTTGTAAAACAACCTATGTAGCGGGCCTTAAAGGGATCAACTTTTTCATCTAGTTAAATNTTAATAGACATTTAAAATTAAATGTTTAAGGAAAACAAAATTAATTGATAAAATGGGCGAAAAGTCAGACCGTAGTTATAAACTAAGGATCCGTGATAAAATACTAATTTCAGTGGCATATTTTTTAAAAGCTGTCAAAAGCAAAATTGTGATGCGGTGCCACACCGCCACAACACCGCTGCCCTCAAACGGACCCTAAGTTGAATTTGATTTTGTCTTATGACTAATTAATTTAATAAATTTAAATTTGACTAGTTCAGATTTTCAATTTTAACTTATTTAGGATTATTTAAATTAAGTAAAAAAATTATTTGAATGAGTTAATGTGTATGTTATAAAGACAAATTAGTGATTTAATAATCATATGATTGCCGAGTTGTTGATTCAAATTTTTTAAGAGTTAAGGGGTTGTAATTTGTAGCATGCATCGAGCTAAGAAAATTTTCAAGTTTATTTTAAGAAATGTGTAAATCTTTTTTTTTTTTCATCTACTCAGGGTCAATTACTGGCTTAAGAATGGTTAGAAAGATGATAACTAAATATGGATCTACTTTGAATTAGCCGATTTATAGATTGTCTATGTTTTTAATAAAATGTTGTACTTCACCTCAAATCTTACCTTTCTATTTTATAAATTTTGTTCGAGCGCATAGTCATTTAAATCATCCACGGCGGCCGTCTCGCCCAACAGCCAACTCCCCTCATCGCTCTCCTCACCTTCCTCTGGCTCCTCATCGGTCTTCTTCTCTGCATCTTTCGCGTCTACATCAACATCACCCTCCCTGAACGCATCGTCTGACACACATACCGCCTCATGGGCATCAACCTCATCGTATGCGGCTCCCCTACCACTCCCCCTTCCCCCTTCCCACGGTCAGCCTGTTGTCCTCCTCATCTGCAATCACCGCACAGTCCTCGATCCCATCTTCACTATCGTTGCACTTGGTCGCAAAATCTCTTGTGTCACCTATAGCATCAGTCGCTTCTCCGAACTCATCTCCCCCATCTGCACCTTCATGCTCTCCCGCGACCGCGAATCTGAAGCTCGCTGCATTCGCCTCCTTCTCAAAGAGGGTGATCTCGTAATCTACTCTGATGGGACCACCTGCCGCAAACCTTTCCTTTTACGCTTCAACGCGCCCTTCGCTGAGCTCACCAACCGCATTATCCAGGTGGCGATTAATACAAAACAGGGACTGTTTTATGGAACTTCTACCAGATGTTGGAAGATTCTGGATCCCTATTTCTGTTTTATGAACCATGTTTTGTATTAATCGCAACCTTTCCTTTTATGCTATGGATTTTTGCATCGGATCTTGCCTTTTTGGGCTTGGCTTACCGGGGCATGGTTGAAAGGAAAATCTGTTGAGGATTTAAGATCGATTTTGAGTTGTATAACCAGAGATGTTCAAAAGTATTCACCTGTAACAAAGTCATATGAATCCACCGAGGGTGGTTGACCTATCCTAGGTCGTTGAATGAAGCTTTTGTTTGATGACCGTAACCTGTTATGGAAGAGTCCAAGGAAATCTACCAAGGATTTTTTACTTGACGACTGTAGTCTGTAATGGAAGAGGTCGAGTCAAATCTCCATGGGACCGATTAAGCCTAGAATGAGTTATTAGAGATGTCCTGTGTTTCTTGAGACTAGGGTGTATATCACAATGGACCGTATGTTTTCTTGGAAATGTTGTTGTAGTTGTATTAGTTGCTGTTTTGAATCTTTTTGCCCCCAGTAGGGGCTTTTTCCAATCTTGTAAAACAACCTATGTAGCGGGCCTTAAAGGGATCAACTTTTTCATCTAGTTGAAGAAGAACCCCAATACGATGAGGAGGTGCTGAGGAATTGTTATTTGCGGTGAAGATTGCCCCCAGTGCAGAAGTGATTCTCATACACTTATTATCTGAATGAAATATTGGATGATTTTCCACCACAGTCGTGCCCAAAATGTTAATAAGAACGACATTTCGAGACTACAGTGAATGTTGCCCCCAGCCTGGAAGAAATTGTGAAATACTTTGTGTCTGAATAAGACGTGGGAAGAAAACCCTACTACAATCGTGTTGAAGACGTTAACGTGAACGACCTTTTGAGACTACAGTGAAGCTTGCCCCCCATATTGAAAAATGCATCGGAGATGATCTTCATGATGTGAAAGAGGTTCCTTCGCTAGTTGGATGAAGTACATCATTGGGAAAGGAAGTAGAGGCTTAATGTCTTTAGAGTTGAAGACAATGTTGAATGGGACTTCACTTCTCACGAACAGCGTAAAACTAATGTGTGCCAGAAAATTTGTGGTGGTAGAGTAATGAATTATCTTCTTAGCGTGACACGAGAATTCGACACACACAAATAACAAAAGAGAAACATGTATGAGGAGCACCTTGACTTTTTACGTGGAAAACCCTTAAAAGAGATAAAAAACTATGGTGTCTAGCCCAGTTGAAATAATTCACTATGAATAATGAGTACAGGTTCATTCTTCTCCTAAATTAAGGAAGTAGGAATTATAAAATTGTATAATTATAAACTGGCTACAATTTTTTGTCACAGCATGTTGCAACGGTCATTATTAATTGTTGTGGAGGTAGTAGTCCGTCATAAGTGTTGTAGATGATTGCTACATAAATATTTTTTATCCAAAGAAACTATATTAAGCAGTTACGGGAGCTATGGACCACATAGACCGTAGTGGCGAGTATGAATGACGTACGTAGGCCGTTGGGGCCGAAGTCGGGAGCCGCACAAGCTGTGACCCACGTAGGTCGTAGGGGCGAATATGAATGATATTCGTAGGCCGCGAGGGCCGGAGTTAGGAGCTACATGAGCTGATAATCATGTAGGTCGTTTGGGCTAGTGTGAATAACATCTGTAGGTCGTGGGGGCCAAATTCAGGAGTTGCACGAGCTATGAGCCAGGTAGGCCAAAGAGGCGAGTAGGAATGACGTCCGTAGGCCGCAGGGGCCAAAGTCGAGAGCTACACGAGCTATAAACCACGTAGGTCGTTGTTGACACATGGACCGTAGTGATGAGCTCATGTCCCACGACGATGATTGACGGCGTTTGATTGGTGGTGATTGACGATGATTGGTGTTGATTGACGGTGACGGTCGACGGTGGCTGACCAACAACGATTACTGGCGACATCTGGTTGGTGGTGATCGATTGTGACGATTGACGGTGGCTGATACACGACGATGATTGACGGCGTCTGGTTGTTAGTGATCAACGATGACGATCGACAGTGGTTGATGACGATTGACGGGTGTCGATGACGGCTGGTGGTGATCGATGGTGATCGACGGTGGCCAACGACGGTCAGAATCGTGTTGTACTTCAGCTCTTTCTCAGAGCTTTCAGTTTTCTCTGAAGCTTCAAGTCACACCCCTCATGTGAGGGGTGGGGCTTTATTTATAGTGTTCTAGGTGTCATTACTGCATAAATATGTATCATTTTTATCGAACTGTCTGGAAAGTTTCCTCCGATCAAAATACATTTAATGAACATTTGAGTGCCTTAAGGATCTCATAATTGCACAATATTACGATTGTTGGATTCGTTTTATCGAAACACTCGNAGCTACACGAGCTATAAACCACGTAGGTCGTTGTTGACACATGGACCGTAGTGATGAGCTCATGTCCCACGATGATAATTGACGGCGTCTGATTGGTGGTGATCGACGATGATTGGTGTTGATTGACGGTGACGGTCGACGGTGGCTGCCCACAACGATGACTGACGACATCTGGTTGGTGGTGATTGACGGTGACGATTGACGGTGGCTGATACACGACGATGATTGACAGCGTCTGGTTGTTGGTGATCAACGATGACGATCAACAGTGGTTGGTGATGATCGACGGGTGTCGACGACGGCTGGTGGTGATCGATGGAGATCGACGGTGACCGACGACGGTCAGAATAGTGTTGTACTTCAGCTCTTTCTCAGAGCTTCCAGTTTTCTCTGAAGCTTCAAGTCTCACCCCTCATGTGAGGGGTGGGGCATTATTTATAGTGTTCTAGGTTTCATTACTGCATAAATATCTATCATTTTTATCGAACGGTCTGGAAAGCTTCCTCCGATCAAAATACATTTAATGAACATTTGAGTGTCTTAAGGATCTCATAATTGCACAATATTACGATTGTTGGATTCGTTTTATCGAAACGCTCAATTCGACTATATAATTGTTATATTTGACAACCGTTTGACCTTCCAAATATGTCCGAAAATCATCCAAGAACGGTTTAATGACTTGATCTGGGCTTGATTTGACTCGGATTGGAATGACTTTGATATCATTAAGTCTGTTTCATCAAATNACAACCGTTTGACCTTCCAAATATGTCCGAAAATCATCCAAGAACGGTTTAATGACTTGATCTGGGCTTGATCTGACTCGGATTGGAATGACTTTGATATCATTAAGTCTGTTTCATCAAACCGATCAGTTTGACTATAAGTTTGCTGAAATTGGAGCTCTTGATGAGTTTTTATCAATGTTTAAATATCTCTTGCTCAAAATATTATCTCGAAATTCTTGTCATATTCCTAGATTGATGCCAAATGATGAAAATTTGTTGGCGGCGTATCTATATATATATATATATGAAATACTGTGTATTTTTTGTCATATTTTGACGGTGGATACACACCAAGCAGAATAATGTACTTCAAAAGAGAAATAAAAGAATAATTTTTTTTTATATAAGAAAAAATCACTAACGATGCATTTTTTATGAAATTGCGGAACTTCCCCTTCCATTATTCAATAGCCCTGTGCTGGCCTTCCGCAAAGCTTTGGGCTGATAAATCAGGCTGGGCCTTCTATTTTCACAAAATTTTGCAGTTTTAATTCATGAATATCACCCAAGACTAATTGTTCTATGAATTTTTTTTTAGGCTAAATTTCATATATNCACTAACGATGCATTTTTTATGAAATTGCGGAACTTCCCCTTCCATTATTCAATAGCCCTGTGCTGGCCTTCTGCAAAGCTTTGGGCTGATAAATCAGGCTGGGCCTTCTATTTTCACAAATTTTTGCAGTTTTAATTAATGAATATCACCCAAGACTAATTGTTCTATGATTTTTTTAGGCTAAATTTCGTATAAGCTGAGGAAATTAGACTATGTTTTGGACCGCTTAGTACTAAAAAGATAATTAGAGCTATTATGTGAGCATCAAGTAGTGTTGTTGGTGAAGAGAAAGATAGAATATACTGTGTATTGGGTGCAATTATGGATAAAGATAAAGCAAAAGTGAANACTAAAAAGATAATTAGAGCTATTATGTGAGCATCAAGTAGTGTTGTTGGTGAAGAGAAAGATAGAATATACAGTGTATTGGGTGCAATTATGGATAAAGATAAAGCAAAAGTGATCTTCCTAGCTTCACTTGTTGGAATGATTGCAATTAATACGAAGTTTGATATAGATATATAGTCCCAACTAGAGGCGTAAATGAGTTGAGTCGAGTTGAGTTTGAGCCACATCAGCTGAGCATAAGCATGATTAGTTAATCTAGTTTGAGCTCAAGCTAGACTACTGGTGTAAAAAAGTTCAGTTTAGTTTGAGAGACTCGGGGCTTAAGCTTGAGAATGATTAATTAACTGAGTTTGAGCTCAAGCTCAAGCTCGTGCTTGACTTAACGAGTTCGAACTAGCTCACAAACCGATTTGTTTAATATGAAAGAGATAAAAAAAACATTAATTTAAACTAGTACTACAATGAAATGATAAATAGAAAAAACAATTACTTGATAACTAATGAATTTTAATATGATTTAAATATATTTTTTTTATTAATTACTTTTTTATATGAGCCGGCTCACAAGGGCTGGCTTAAACTTGGCTTGTTAAAAGCTTCTTAACTTATTGAATGAAGCCCATATTTATGGAAATAAAATTATATTTAATATGTAGAGCAGTAAAAAAGTACTCTACAAACATGTTAGTCGTACTCGGCATGCAAAAATGAAGCATCAGTTTTAACATGGAAACTCATCAAGAAAAACTTATGGATCATCATACCTATGTGAAGATATGATGATAATGTCAAAATTATAAAATGTTTGTATTATCTCATGTCATGGCGATGGAAGTTACTACGACTGATGAAGCCAACAAGCAGAATGAGGCAATCAATGACGAATGCATGAGATTTGAGAGCAAGGAGTTAGAGAATGCCAAGCGCTCATTTTATGTGGTTTGATGGAAATCCACCTACTTCCTTGAAGAGAGATTATTTCGCTATCAACATGTGGGGTGGGGGGGAGAAAGACAAAAAGGTGGTCGGAAGAATGTTACAACTTCACATGAAAAAATTAGTCATGCTCGCTCCTATAAATTAGAGAGAATTAGAGCAAATTAATAAAAAAAATAGAAAATGACATACATATATCCCATTTTAAAAAAAAGCCTCTAAGACAATAATCTNGGGGGGGGGGGGGAGAGAAAGACAGAAAGTGGTCAGAAAAATGTTACAACTTCACATGAAAAAATTAGTCATACTAGCTCCTATAAATTAGAGAGGCTTAGAGCAAATTAATAAAAAAATAAAAAATGACATACATATATCCCATTTATAAAAAAAGCCTCTAAAACAATAATCTACACTTTATCCCTCATTTCTAGATAAGTGGAAGATAACCAAAATAAGCTCCGACACCAAAACAAATTAGTAGACCACTGTGGTATGTCTGTCACCTTTGCCAAACCACCTTCGTCTGATCGTTGCCACCATCGAACAACCATTGTTCGAGCCCTGTGGTTGAGCCCCCGCCACGGCTAGACCATCGTTGCTCAACCGTCGTTGTTTGAGAACCACAATAATTGGCCCACCACCCCCACCACCATACCAACACTGTCTGATCGCCACTGTCGTCAAATCGTCGTTGTTTGGCATCCGTTGATGTTGATGTCGGACCACCGTAATTGCCATTGGATTACCAACTTCACCACCATCGGAGCTCTGCTGCTCGGCCATCATCATCGCTGATGCTACCGTTGATGTTATCAATAGAATTTCTGGCACTCGTCATCTACCATCAGCTTTTCTTCACATCAGATGTGTCACGGCGATTTGTCCTTAAACTTCATATTAAATATTTGTAAGTGTTTGTATTTTACTTGATAATATTATGCTTTTGGGAAGGTTATAATGTTGTTTTGTAGCTGCAAGTAGAAAGAGGATCGAACGAGACTTAAACAAATTGGAAAGGCGAAAGTTGTGATCTGGAGCGTAGGCGCCGAGTCTGTTCCCCTAAGAGCCAGTCCATCCCCTAGTTGAGCAAATTCTCAAGAGAATAGAAAGGTGGTGTTGACCATTGAGTGTCTAAGTGCTGCCACCGACGCTTAGAAGCCACGATCGCAGCACCATGGCGCCAGTTTTTCAATAAAAAAATATTCAAGTTTGTGGCGCGTAGGCGCAAACCACTGGGCACCTAGGCACCCAAGTCCGAATTTAACAGTATTGGCATTTCTAAAACTTGAGTTCGGGGGGAGATGTATAAAAGGCTTGATGACGAATTAATGGGCTTGTTTATCATTCTTCTTCTGCCATTATGGCAGAGGAATTGGAGGAGAAATCCAAAGTTTTTGCAAAGATATTAAAAAAGAGAAAAAAAGAGAGCTTGGAAGGATTGAGAAAATTATTGTTTGTTGTTTGTGACATCCTCAAACTACTTGTTTGTGAAGGAGATAAGTATATTTACATTGTATTTTCTTGGGATATTATTTATAAAAGACTTGAGTTTTGATGTTTATGCAAAAAACAAAGTTTGCTTTGAAGTCATTTGTCATGAATAGTGAGTATTCTTCTTGTTTCTCTCTTTAATTTAATTGGTGAACGGATATGACAAAGGATTTGAGATTGTTTGGGCTTGATTTGAATTTAAAAGTGTTGTGTTAATTTGAGAACTTAATTTACTTTCTATTTGGTCAATCGATTGTTAAAACCATTTGTGAATATTGATATTCTGAAGGATTCTTTATCTAACAAAAAGAGTTAACCACATGAACTCATTGGAAAAGGGTATTGCCAATGGATTTGTGCAATCTTCTAGGAGTAGTTTTCATTTGAACAGATCAAGAGTTTTAGAGAGTTAAGCTTAAGACTGCTAATCTTCTTTAGACCACTGGAAGAGGACAAGGAAGAATTTTCTCCTGATTGACAATATTTTTTAATCTAATCCTAAGTACTATTCATCACTTAACCAATTAAAAGGGAAAATTTCTCAACACCTGCTTTGATATAAGAGTCCTTTGGTTTGATAGGATAGACTTGCTTTTCATAATTTTCATATTGTTTTAAAATTGAACTTGCTAATCAAAGTCTTCAGGCTTCTATTGATAGTAGTAAGCTAGAAATTTTCTTTCATTGAGTTTTTATCATTCCCTGTGGAATCAACAATCAAACTCAAACCCAAACTATTGATACTCAACATATATGTGTGTGAGCAGCCCATGCTTCGCAGCACTTGGTATGTGTTCAGTTTCTTAGAACCGGTGCCATGGCGTCAAAATCGCAGCACCTAGGCGCTGGTGGCAGCACTTAGGCGCCCAAGGGTCAATGCCACCTTTCTATTCTCTTTGGAATTTGCTCAACTTGGGGATGGACTGGCACCAAGGCACCACAGCTCTGGCTCCTAAGCGCCACAGACCCGGCAACGACTAGGCGCCAGATTACAACTTTCTCCGTTTCAATTTGTTTTAAGTCCTACTCGATCCTCTTTCTATTGCAATCTGCAAAGTAACACTAGAACCATAATCTTATCAAGTAAATTACAAACATTTACAAATATTTAATACAAAGTTTAAGGAAACGTCACACGTCAACCTAGTATCTTCTACCACTTCCCTCTAGCGAAAGTCAAATCCTACTTGTGTAATATTGCTTCCGAATATTCACGGGACGATAAAGTTTTGTAACATATATTTACGTAGTAGAATTATTTCAACTGGACCAGACCTCTTGGTTTTTGTCTCTTCGATTTTTCCACATAAAAATATATGTTGTCTTTTCTGTTGATTTTTGTGCTTGTGTGTGCATCAGCTGTTTGTACAATACAAAGACGTTAATATATCACTCTACCATCGTGAATTAAAATTATCATGTAAAAAATAGTAATAATTTTTCTTCTAAATCGCGACAACCTTCACAATTAAAATAACAGGAAATTATTTTTTGAAAAGAAGCATGTCTTATTTTCTCATACTACTCAATTGTTGTATATTTATATGTCTACCACCTATCCTTTCACACTTACATGCATACAATAAACTATGTTTTTAGCGGCGATTTTAGAAGCCTACCAGAGCAGTTTAGACTGCCATAAATGGTTTTGCAGTGATTCAAAGNGTCCGATAAAGTTTTGTAACATATATTTACGTAGTAGAATTATTTCAACTGGACCAGACCTCTTGGTTTTTGCCTCTTCGATTTTTCCACATAAAAATATCTATTGTCTTTTCTGTTGATTTTTGTGCGTGTGCGTGCATTCGATGTTTGTACAATATAAAGACGTCGTGAATTAAAATTATCATGTAAAAAATAATAATGATTTTTCTTCTAAATCTCGACAAACTTCACAAGTAAAATAACAGGAAATTATTTTTGAAAAGAAGCATGCCATATTTTCTCATACCACTCAATTGCTGTATATTTACATGTCTACCACCTATCCTTTCACACTTACATACATACAATAAACTATGTTTTTAGAGGCAATTTTAGAAGCCTACCAGAGCAGTTTAGACTGCCATAAATGGTTTTGCAGTGATTCAAAACCACTGGATAAATCATCGTCATTGAATTCCGTCACAAGAACAACTTGTGAGTAAGGATAAGAAATCATTTTGAGCTATTGCAATTGCGCTCGATTTGTTACAATGTCAGGCAGAGGGGGACTTGCATGTCAGACTGTCNAGCTATTGCAATTGCGCTCGATTTGTTACAATGTCAGGCAGAGGGGGACTTGCATGTCAGACTGTCAAAAAAAGCTCGTTGTTTCTAAACAGCTCGTGTTCTGCTCGTTAAGTAGTTCGTGTTTGACTCGTTTATTTAACAAAAGAGCCAAACACGAATAAATTTTTAAAGCTCGAATTATAAACGAGCCGAACACGAACAGTTCTTTGTTCCCTCGTGTTCGGCTCGTTTTAGTTCGAAATAAAAAAAATTATATAACTATTTATATAACAATATATTACATATATTATTTATATAATAATATATTATATATATATCATTTCTAAATTTAAATCATAACACCTCATGTGTCAACTTAGTTAATGTCTTCTTGTGTATATGTTTGATACAGGTTCGAATCCTACACTTTACATTTATTTTTCTCAATTTAAGTTTAACGAGCCAATTTGGAGCCGAACACGAACACGAATGNAATTATATAACTATTTATATAACAATATATTACATATATTATTTATATAATAATATATTATATATATATCATGTCTAAATTTAAATCATAACAGCTCATGTGTCAACTTAGTTAGTGTCTTCTTGTGTATATATTTGATACATGTTCGAATCCTACACTTTACATCTATTTTTCTCAATTTAAGTTTAACGAGCCAATTTGGAGCCGAACACGAACACGAATGATCAAATCGAGACAAACACGAACACACTGTTCACCAGCCGCTTTCGAACACGAGCCGATTTCAAACACAAGCTATTTCGAACGAGCCGAACACGAGCCAAGGCTGAGCTCGCTCAAGCTCTGCTCGTTTACAACCCTAATTGCATGAACAGTATTGTGAGTAATGATAGGCAAAGGAAATGAAACTTAAAACAAAAGAAATTTTACTTTTAAAACAAACATTAACATACATGTCACTCAATTATCACATATTCACTCTTCTAACACCAAAAGCTTAATTTTTACTACAACAAAAGTTTATCATAATTAATTTTTACAAATAACGATAAAAAAAATANAACACGAATGATCAAATCGAGACAAACACGAACACACTGTTCACCAGCCGCTTTCGAACACGAGCCGATTTCGAACACAAGCTATTTCGAACGAGCCGAACACGAGCCAAGGCTGAGCTCGTTCAAGCTCTGCTCGTTTACAACCCTAATTGCATGAACAGTATTGTGAGTAATGATAAGCAAAGAAAATGAGACTTAAAACAAAAGAAATTTTACTTTTAAAATAAACATTTACATACATGTCACTCATTTATTACATATTCACACTTCTAACACCAAAACCTTAATTTTTACTACAACAAAAGTTTATCATAATTAATTTTTACAAATAAGGAATAACAAAAAAGAGAAAATTGATGGAAATAATTGCATATAGCTTGTATTATAAATTCACCCTATTCATAACGAGGGAATTGCTTCTGATTTTTTCAGCTGAATTCAGGAAGCTTTCTGATGAAAACTTGACTTGGATCCTTCCAGGAAAAGTGCAGATTTCAAGCATAAGCGCGGCGAACCGATCAACATTCGATGCACAATCATCTCAACTCGGCTTGAAACTTAGGACTGGCAGTGAGAGTCTTGCAAGCAAGCATTGAAATGACCTCGAGCTGCCCCAATATTATACTTCGGATGCATTCGGAGTCTGCATGTAATATTTTTACCTTCATGAAACCACCGAAAAACAAATGTATAAAATTAGCTTATNTTTTCAGCTGAATTCAGGAAGCTTTCTGATGAAAACTTGACTTGGATCCTTCCAGGAAAAGTGCAGATTTCATGCATAAATGCGACGAACCGATCAACAGTGAGAGTCTTGCAAGCAAGCATTCTAATGACCACGAGCTGCCCCAATATTGAACTCCTGATGCATTCGAAGTTCTCATGTAATATTTTTACCTTCATGAAACCACCCAAAAACAAATGTATAAAATTAGCTTAGTGCCTAATATATGTTAATAATTAGATTTTATTACTGTATACTATGCATAAAAGCCCAGTTGCTTTAATTTATTTGTTTACATATTCAATTTGTGCTTTGATTTTACTCTTATTCAATGAATAGAGAGGAAGGTTCATCTGAAAGTAGAGAAGTCTGCGCCAGCAAGCTTTGCAATTTTAGCATTACATATATAATTTTTTAGCATTACAATTAAATAAATTTAAGCAATTTAAGAATTGGATAATGAGTTTTAATATTTTTTTGCTATGTAAAACTTGGTCAAATAGTGAAAAAAGCATGTCATCATGCATTTAAACTAATAATTTGGAAGATATGATGATGACTGCAATAATGTAGCTATTTGCATAATAAAATCCTTACTGCATTTGACTCAAATGAATGAAGAAAATTCAAGTGGTGATGAGGCTGACATTAGGAGATAATAAAATCACATTATGCCCTCCTCCATTAATGACATTGTATTTCGAAGCTTATATTATATTATCTTATGTTTGCTCGAAATTAGGTGTCTGGCAATCTTGATAGTCCTGCTCAAATTTTATGGATAAATCAAATAAGCTCGGCAATCGCTTTGTATGAGTTACATATCTACCTTGATATATTAGTTAACTAACCATTATAACTTTCGTCTTTATTCCATACATACAAAACATTTCTTCCTCTGCTTTATCAATTATAATCATTTATTGAAAGTCTTTCAAGTGTTCTGACATATATCATTTAACTTCCCTTCTAAATCCAACAATATTCTTAAATTCTTAACACAAATATATTTCTTAAAATTCATAACAACCAACTCGAGAAGCTTTTTTCTTAGTACTATATGGTAATATGCCATTGTCAACAATTGTTCCATTATTTAATAAGAAAGTCCTTTAAGAGATCTACAACTATATAACATCTAATTAGACGAGGTCACTCAACAAGTTCTTCCTTGTTGTTTATTGATTAAGAGTCGCTATTAGAAGGAAGATCTTAGTTCAAGAACTTCGACCTATATGTTACGCGCCTCCATTTCAAGAAAAGCTGGGCCACTTCCTTTTTTCTATAAGAAAGAATAATCGAAAGAAAACTAGAGAGAAAAAAATAATCCAAGAGACCTTAGAATGAACCACCACATTCCGGAGAATGTTGCAAGGGAAAAGCTTCAAGGAGAACTCAAGGATAGCCTAAAAATATATTGGATCATGTATATATATGAAAGAGCAATATAAAATTATCTATAAGTTAGTTTTTTTTCTAATGTAATATATAAAGTTCCTAAGGCTTGAGAGAGAACTATATATAGGAGTCCCTCTCCCTCATTTTTATCCATCAAAGGTTTCTGAGCAACCAAGTTTAATCTTCCATTCTTTATTGAATTGTTCATTTCTTCAATACTTTCTTACAAATCAAAGTATTGAAAATATTAGGCTGATTTAGTACAAATGAAGGATGCTAAAGTCGCACGGGAGACTTAAGAGAAGTTTGTTGTGACAGTTGATATCCAAGCCAAGGTTTGAATGTGAGGCAAAGAGCATCAAAGAGCACAACATGGAGTCTAAGTCCAGTAATGTGGAATCATCCCAACAAGGGCGAGATCGTCAGGAGCAATGACTGCATCTAAACCACATGGAAGGTCTAAGGAGATCGTGCATGACTTTGATTCGCGCCTTCCTCCAGAGTAGAAGGTAATGAATGACACGGAAGCTCAGATAGAAGAATTGGTCAAAAGGTGGATGGACTAGAGGAGGAGGACATCACAATTCATTCAGCGATCAGAGGTATGATGCTCCAAATGGTGGAATTCTTAAAAGACTAAATGACAAAGATGTAGAAGGACTTGAAGGGGGAGCTCCAAGCTCACGAGGAAGAAATAAGCAACATAAGTGCCAGCTTGGAAGATATGTGTGGAGACATACTGCTATGCAAAGAACACTAGCCACGTCCACCAACCACCATACTTTCAAAGCCAAATGTATTGAAGTGTCAAAGCCTAAGAGTTTTGGAGGAACTCGCAATGCAAAAGAAGTTGACAACT
>JXCR01114700.1:10210-20833 GCA_002079205.1 Phalaenopsis hybrid cultivar | reverse complement strand
CATATATATATATATATATATATATATATATATATATATATATATATATATATATATATATATATTCCTTAGCGATGTAGAACTATCTAGAAGTTAGTATATTCTAATGTAATCTAGAAAGTTGCTAAGGTTTGAGAGAGGACTATAAATAGAAGTCTATCTCCCTCATTTGTATCCATCAAAGGTTTCTAAGTAACCAAGTGTAATCTTCCATTCCTTAGCGAATTGTTCCTTTCTTTAATATTTTCTCCCTACTTATTCCTAGAGAGTTTTGGTGCATACAAGTCAAAGCTTTGAAAGTGTTAGGCTGATTTAGTACTATGAAAGAGTATTAAAGCTGCATGGGAGACTTAAGAAAAGTTTGTCCATGACATATAACTCTTGTAGCATACTTGTAGAAGTAGTTTTTAATATTTCTTAAAGTGTGTGTTGTTAATAAAATAACATGTCAAATTACATTTGTGTAATAGCTAAATTAAATAGCTTAAAAAAAAGTAACAAATAGTTCACAATAATATTACTTGCATAAAAAACCTCTTGTTTGAGGAAGCATCTTACGCTTCAATGCCAACATGACAACATTCCATGAATCTCTTACATGCTCATATCATGCAACAACTTTGAAGTCATCAAAATCATACAATATGTACTATGATTAATGCACGTTATTCTAAATAGACAAAAATCATCAAACTCCAATATTAATTAAACATTATGAGATGCTTTCACAAAACTTCAATCTTGGCGATTTATGTTTTTACATGCTATAAAGTAAACAAGTTGTTTAATGAGACCATCCTTCATGTGTAATTTATATACTTTCATCTTTATTAGTTAACTAACCATCAATAGGTTTATCTTTATTTCATATCTTATAATATATTTCTTCCCTCTCTTTGCCTTTTCAAAGTCTATATATGTGTTTGTATATCATTTATCTTCCCTTCTAAATTTAATAATGTACTTCAATTCTTAACACAAATATTTTTCTTAAAATTCACATCATCCAATTTGTGATGCAAGAAGTTTTATTCATAATACAATATTTTATTATATGATTGTCAACATTTTTTTTCATAATTTAATAGGGAAGTCCTTTAATAGATCTACAACTATATAACATCTAGTTAGATGTTGTATCTCAACATGTTCTTCCATTCCATTTATTGATTGAGAGTCACTACTAGAAGGATGATCACAATCTAAGAACTTACTATAACTCATGTGGCATACTTTAAAACTAATGTGTAATTTAACTTTTGTACTATAGCTTAATAAAATATAATAAATAAAAAATAATCAATAGTTCACAATAATATATTACTTCCATCAAAAAGCTCTCCTTTGAGGAAGCATCTTAGGTTTCAATGCCAACATGACCAGGGGCTGAACCAGTCTTTCTTTTAAGGAAGGCAAGTTTATTCTATTAGTAAATTTAATGTGTGACACACTTCACTATTTAGATAGCAAAATATACATTTCGAGCTCTTGTTTGAAATCACTTAATAACTTCTATAGAAGTTTAAAAAGGCTAAAATTTTGATACGTCATCGTGATGAGTAGTCTAATAAAAAATCATTTATATGTAAGAAGATAACCAAATATAAATCATTATAAGTTTAATAGCAACCAAACAATTTCAGCGTGCATGCATGCTATAGAGTTTGAGCTCATGTCGGAGCAAGGCAAGGCAAGGCAAGGTTGAGCAGAGTGAGTCCTAAGCAAGTGTGCTAGAGAGGTGAGAGATGTGTGTGGCAGAGCAAGGGAGAGCGAAGTAAGCCCCATGTCCTAAGAGCAGGGGGCGAAAGCAAAAAAATTTTCAAAGGACATCAATTTTTTGTCCACACGTGAAATTATTATTGATGACTGCATTTTTCTTTTAATTTTAAATTTAAAATTGATAAAAATAGACGAGTAAAAAAATTAAAAAAGAATATAATTTAAACTTATGGTATAATCACGTNATTATAAGTTTAATAGCAACCAAACAATTTCAGCGTGCATGCATGCTATAGAGTTTGAGCTCATGTCGGAGCGAGGCAAGGCAAGGCAAGGTTGAGCAAAGTGAGTCCTAAGCAAGTGTGCTAGAGAGGCGAGAGATGCGTGTGGCAGAGCAAGGGAGAGCGAAGTAAGCCCCATGTCCTAAGAGCAGGGGGCGAAAGAAAAAAAAAATTGAAAGGACATCAATTTTTTGTCCACATGTGAAATTATTATTGATGACTGTAATTTTCTTTTAATTTTAAATTTAAAATTGATAAAAATAGACGAGTAAAAAGATTAAAAAAGAATATAATTTAAACTTATGGTATAATCACGCATTATCAATATTACAATCATGTCATTAGATATTATTATAACATGAAAATTATTTAATATTTTTAAACCTAATTAATTTGATTTAAGAATTTGTTTAAATGCCTATGCTACAATAAAATAATAATAATAATATGAGCTAGTCATTTTCTTATTTTTATATTATCTAGAATGATTTACGTACATACCATTAGAGTCTTATGTATTTACATATTTAACACCTAAACTTAATTTTATCTTACATGTCACTTAACCATGCATAAAAAGTATATTTTATATTTTAAAAATTAAAACAGTGATATTTTTTATGTAATATGAATGATTTTAGGTGGTATAAATATAAAAAAATAGAATTTAGTTGTCAAATATGTAAAAATGTAGTATACGTTATAGTGTCACATTCTGAAATTATAATTTGTTCGTGTTGTTTGAATAGAGAAGTAAAGTAATTAGAACTTGTGCCAAGTTGGAACTTTGCATGGGCTTGTGGTTGGCTGGATTTACCGAACTATATAATATATAAAGTTATTTTGCTATTAAAAATTTAGTTTCTACTTATAAATTTTATGAGCTTTAACCAACGTAAACATGTTTTTCGGGGAGGCAAATGACCGAATCACCCCCGGTTATTAGCTAAATGGTAAAGTTCAAGGGGGCAATTGTACCCTCTCAAATGTATGTAGGTCTGCCCATGAACATGACAACATCTCATGAATCTCTTACATGCATATATCATGCAATAAATTATAAGTCATCAAAATCATATGTTATGTACAATGATTACCACTTATTATTATAAATGGACAAAAATCATCATATTCCAATCTTTACTAACATTACGGGATCTATGTTTTGCTATGCTATAGGGTAAACAAGTTGTTTAATGACACAATCCTTCATGTGATAGTAGACATCCCATCTTATATGTATTGAAATCTTTAATGGCATAAAGAACATTTGTAGTCTAGGTTCAAGATGTGTGAGATGCAATATCAAAATTTGAAACAAAAAAATAAATTCATATAATAATAATAAATAAAAAAAATTGGAAGCAATATATATGAAATTGATCAAACCCCTTAGGCAAACACATTTATTAATTTCATATAGCTCAAAAGCCTTTTTTTTTTTACTTGACAAATTAAACACATTATATGGTAGAAATTATCATGTACGTCTCGACAATAATTCAGATGGACCGTCGTGTGATACATGATGACGTGATTATGATATAGTAGCCCACACGTAATATTTTTTCATTATATTGAGACATTTATGGCTGGTTTTGCCATCAAAAAGAGGGGATTTTTCCTAGAAATACTAACCCCATAACGCTCCTCCATATCTAATTCCTTCTCGTGCATCCCATTCGGCAACTCCCAATCAAAACAATAAAGAAGATTTGCAAAAACAATCTCAACCCCAATAACACCATGCGCCATTCCAGGACAAATCCTCCGACCCGAACCAAACGGTATGAATTCAAAATGATTTCCTCTGTAGTTTATTGTACCATTCAAAAACCTCTCTGGTTGAAAACTCTCAGGATCACTCCAGCTCTTCGGATCTCTTCCAATGGCTGAAGCGTTGATGATGACTCTTGTCTTTGCTGCAATGTTGTAGCCGTTGATTCTAGTGTCTTGCATGCACTCATGTGGGCCAAACAAAGGAGCTGCAGGGTAGAGTCTCAAGGTTTCGTTTACAACCAGCTTCAGATAGTTTAGGTGTTGAAGATCATCTTCTTCAACCTTTAGCTTTCCAGCGCCGACAACTCGCCGGACTTCTTCCTGAGCTTTCTTCATGGCTATTGGGTTTTTCATTAGCTCGCTCATTCCCCACTCGATTGTTACTGCTGCTGTCTCTGTAGCTGTGAAAAACAAATCCTGCAGATAAATTTATTGTAAGTATATTCATGAAACAAAATGAACCCAGAGGATATATAAATCAATTTTTTTTCAAGGATGTAAGACATATTTTTCAATTGGGAGCTTTATGAAGGATTCCAGATGTTAGAAAAATTCTTCCAGGAAATCGATGATAAATTGATATATATGAACAAAAGCAGCCTTTTTTAGCTTCCAAGTAAGCAAGAAGATAGATTTCATTATATTTACCATCATCAAAGCCTTGATATCTTCCCTTGACAGGAGGAACCCTAGCAGCGGATGCTGCTCAACTTCACACCGAAGAAGCAAATCAAGAAAGTTTTCTTCTTTCTTTCTCAGACCTGATTTTTTCACTTGTCTTTCTCTTATCTCCTCATCAAAAAGCTTATCCATATCCCTGAAACTTCTCACAAGCTTCAGCCGCCACCCGGTAAGCCAATCCAGCCACCAAAAACGAGGAAATAAATCCCCAATACTAAACCCAGGTAGCACATCTATCACCGCCCTAATAAGATCTTGGTGCCGGCTCTCCCCGCACTCCCCATCCGCCGATGCTCTGTTCCCAAACACCTCTCTGTGTATAACATTATTAAAGAAGCAAACAGCCATCTTGCTCAAATCCGTCGCCTTTCCATCACGCCAATCCTTTCTTATCGTGTTCACCAAAACAACAACTTCTTCATCCCGAATAGCGCGGAATGATTCCACCTTACTTGCCCCAAAGAACTCCGCATTGCTGAATCGTTTGATTTGCTTCCAGTGATCGTTGTAAGGGGAGAAGGCGATGTCGAGGCCGCCATAGGAAAGGTGGGAGCTTGCGATGAGTTCGGGGCGGCTGCAAAAAATGCGGTCTTGCGTTCTGAGGATTTCGAAAGCTGTTTCCTTTGAGGAGGCGATGATGGTGGGGATTTGGCCGAGGGTGAGGTGCATGAGTGGGCCGTGCTCTGCTGCGAGGTGTCGGAGGGATACGTGGGGAAGACGGCCGAGTTTCAGGAGGTTGCCGATGAAGGGGAGCGGCGCGGGGCCTGGTGGAAGATGGTGTCTTCGTTGTTCTCTTTTTAAAGCTATTGATTTGAGGAATAAGAAGACGAGTAAGGAAAGAAGAAGATAGAAGGTGATGGGCAGGAGATGAAGAACCATGGTGGTGAAACTGGGGATGCCTTTCATAGATTATTTATAAGAATTAACTTTAATTTTTAGAATGGGTAAAATCATATATTAGTTTATATGAGGGGATAAAATTACTAAATTATTTAAAATATATAAGAAAAAAGTTATTAAATTTTATTATTTATTTTTAAAAAAATCTAATTTGAAGATGGGCAATTTCGAATATAAAAGTTCTGTTCTTGTTTATCGGAGAAAACGATATTTTCTTAGGGTTTGTTCGGGTCAGCTTATAAGTGTGGACGACATTTTCAAAACACCGCCGTACCGTTTGGTTCGCGAGTTTCACCAGCTTATCTGAAATTGTGTTTGTGCTTTTACACTAAACGCATGTCGTGGGTCGACCCATGCGGGCCGCATTTTATGATAAATAGCTTATCCTGAAACGCACAAGCTACCCCAAACGGATGCTTTAATTCCTAACTATTTATGTATCAAACACTTTAATATCAATTTTTATAGAATATATATGATCGTATAAAATTATATATAAATATTATCCAAAATTAAAATAGTGATATTTACGTGACATAAGATATTTTGGTATGTCGTATAAATAAAAAAATAAATTTAGATATTGTTAGATATGTATATATGCATTGGAAAGTACGAATGTAATGCCAAAAAACAAAAAAAAATAATGTGCACATTGGTAAAAATTATCGGGTTGCTGGACTTTTCCTCTCCAAATAACACCAAGTTGTAATAAGTTTAACATTTAAAATTAAATATTCAAGGAAAAAAAAAACTTCATTGATAAAAGAGGTGAAAAGTCGGACCGTAGCTAGAAGTCACGATCGGTGGGAGACTGCAGCTAGAAAGTCAAGATTGGTGGAAAAGCACAGATTTTAGTGACATATTTTTGAAAAAATTGCTGTGATGCGGTGTTGCACCACCACCGCATCACTGCCCCAAACATACCTTAAGTTAGATTTAATTTTGTCTTGTAGCTAACTAATTTAATCAAGTTAAATTTGACTAGTTGAACTTATTTAGGATTGTCTAAATTTAGTAAAAAAATTATTTGAATGAGTTAATGTGTATGTTATAAAGACAAAATAGTGATTTAATAACCATATGATTGTCATGTTGTTGATTCAAATTGTTTAGGAGCTAAGGGGTTGTAATTTGTAGAATGCGCGGAGCTAAAAATTGTTTTAAGTTTATTTTAAGAAAATTGTAATTTTTTTTTCATTTACTCAATTCAATTACTAGCTTTTGAATAGTAAGAAAGGGTCGGCTAAGATCAGCTAAGGTTAGTTAAGACCAACTAAGGTGAGCTAAGTTCAACAAATGTCACCTTTGGCCAACTAAGGTCAGCTAAACGCAGCTAAGACTAGCTAAGGTCGGCTAAGATCACCTAAGGCCAGCTAAGGTCAACTAGGTTAGGTTAGATTGTGTTAGGCTAGGTTGGGTTAGGTTGAGTTAGGCTAGGTTGGTTAGGCTGAGTATGGCTGGGTTAGGTTGGGTTGGACAAGGTTGGGCTAGGTTGAGTTGGGTTGGGTTGGGTTGGGTTGGTTGAGTTAGGTTGGGCTAGGTTGGGATGGTTTGGATTAGGCTAGGTTATGATGGGCTAGGTTGGTTTGGATTGGGTAGGTTTATGCTAATTTGGGCGATGTTGGCTAGGTCGTGCTATGTGGGGCTAGGTTGGGTTGGTTGAGTAAGGTTGGGTTAGGCTAGGTTGAGTTTGGTTCAAACATATTGGGTTAGGCTGGACTGAGTTAGGTTGGGCCAGGTTGGGCTAACTTGGATTAAATTGGGCTAGGTTGGGTTAGGTTATGTTAGGTTGGGTTGGGTTAGGCTAGGTTGGGTTAGGTTAGGTTAGACTAGGTTGTGTTAGGCTATGTTGGGCTAAGTTGGTTTAGGTTAGGCTATGTTGGGTAAGGTTTATTCAAGTTGTGTTCGGGCCGGGTTGGATTCGGGTTGGATTGGTTTAGATTCAAGTCAGATTGGTTTAGGTTCAGGTCAAGTTGGGTTCATGTCAGGTCAGGTTTAGTTCAGGTTGGGTTTGAGCTGACCTATGGCTAGCCCAAACCCAAGCCTAACTTAATTATTTCATTTAATTAATTTACTTAAACAAAATAAAGTACAATAAATGAAAATTAAAAGAGGAGGAAGGAGACTTAATGAAGGAGGTGAGCCAACCACTACGAAGTGCACCGCAGAGGAAGGAGAGGAGGCCAATTGGAGCACCACAGGAGAGAAGGATGAGAAGAAGAGGCACAAGAATGGTTGCCTCTCACGAATCCATCCCTCAATTACCGATGATTAGAGCAAAAGATTGACACTCGGATGATAGTCAATTAGAGTGGGGAGCAGCTGGAGCTTCCACAGATTGACGATGAAGCTTCTAGGATTGCCGACGACGGTAGGATGCGCCGCTTAGCTCCAAAAACTGCGAGATAGACGCGCGGAAGAGAGTCTGGAAGAGAGGCGCCAAGGCACCACTTTGGTGGTGCCAAGGTGCCTTGGCACCTAGGCGCCACTTTGAGTGGTGCCAAGGCTGTCTGTTTAGTGGTGCCAGAGAAGCACTATCCCCTGGAACCTGGGGGTTTGGATTGGAGAGGAATTTTTTTTTCTTTTTTCTTTTCTCTTTTTTCTTAAACTCATTTACATCATCAAGATTAGATAAACAAAATGATACAATTAAATTTGAACAAAATTGGTCTCATATCAAGAAATTGAAGTCAAAGTGTGAGCCCCACCCAAAAGAGAGAAATTGAGATTTTTTTACTAAAGTTCATATGAGCACCAAATTGGTGAATTTCAATGATTTAGCTAAATTTGATTATATTTGAAGTTTGGAGCTGATTTGAGATCATTTCAAGGGCGAAATCTTAAATTATTGTTTGAATTGTCGTAGGCTAAATAAGCCTCGAGATAATGTCAGATTTAGGCATGGAGGGGATCATTTGAAATATTTCAGCGATCTGAACGCATTCACCGAGTCTGTTTTGTAAAACGACACTCTATTGAAAAATTTTATGTGGCATGAATTTTTATCCATGAAAGCTCATCACGCAAAAATTTCACCAAAAAGTCGTCTAATACTCGTTGAAACTTATCTCATGTTATTCATACATTAATAATGATGAAGTTCTTAGCATAAAATTCCAAGCACTCTATTGATCCATGGAGGAAACATTAATTTTAAAATATTCCCTCATAAAGTTGTATTTCTTTCCAACATAAAAGTTTTGTTAAAGTTTTTTTTTTTCCTTATTTATTAGCATTCATTGCAACTTGTAACATAAGCAGTTTTATAGCTGACATATGTTGTATGTCATAATTCTATTTAATTTGTTAATGAAGTATATGTTATGAATGTATTGTAGATTTGAAATTGTATATTTCAATGATCAATGTGCTACTGTGAGACATAAAGGCCACACCACATATGTCAATACTCAGAACTTGTCACTTGGGACATAGGGGTACATTGAGGCTAATGATAATGGAGTGACATGTAATTTTTCAGAATCCATGCTTTTGACATCTTGTCTGGATGTTGTTGCTAGAGACACAGTTCTTGTGTCAATATCTTTTCCAGATTAGCAAAATAAGGGTATGAAGCCGTTCAAAGGGAAAATGTTGGCAGAAGTCATGGTAATTTAAAGTTATTATGTTTGCTAATGATAGTGTTCAATTTGTTTTGAGTATGTAATTATTTATTTATTGAAGCTGCTTATTCAATTCATATCTTCAGGTGCAGTCTATACTTGAATATTGTGGGCGAATCTCCAATCACTTTGTATAAAATTGAGAAATTATAAGGCCAATTTGAATGCACAATATTTGGATGATAGACCTATCAAACAAATTATGGGGACAATTCTAACTGGAGTTGATGTCGCTCAATGGTGTCAGTTAGTAAATCAATGGTTACAACTAGGGCTGTCAGACAAGTTCATCGTTCGCGAACAACTCGTGCTAAGTTCATTAAATAGCTCGTGTTTGATTTGTTCACTGAACACAAACAAACTTTTTGAGCTCGATTTATAAACAATCCGAACACAAACAAAGGGTTATTCATTCATGTTCGACTTATTTAGCTCGAAATGATAAAACAATAGTATTGATTTATATCCTTTTTATATTAATTTTTTATATGTATTAAAAATTTCAAAATTTTATTATTTTAAAATTTTATTTGGGTGGTAATAATTGTAAAAAATATAAGTTAAGGTGTTAGATTTATATATAAATAGAATTTGTGTGGCATCTATGCAAATGAGCTTAAAATAGAGCACAATCCTCGAGAGTTGGGTGGTTGCTGGCTTGCTCCTCACTCCATCCGCGAACCCTCCTCCTCCCTGCCTTGCCATTTTTTTAATCCCACATCACATATTTACAAATAGTGGTTATTCCATTATTGTTTAAATATACAATAAAGTGGCAACTGAAATGACCCTGGAGCTTGAAAGTAGAGCCTTAGTTTTGAATTTAGCTCAAATTAAAAATGGGTCAATTTGATCAATGCAAAAAGATGATGTTATTCTCATTTTATGTTTCTCAACTTCAATCAAATAAGTTTTGACCTCATTTTGAACACTTTCAAACATGAACTAATTTTAAATAAATGTTTTCAAATGAGCCGAACACGACCAGAAACTTAGCAATATCTTTGCTCTTACACCCAGTTACAATTATATGAGAAGGTTAACACTGTATGGAGGTTTAATTTCATTAAATTTCATATTAAAAGAATAGTGAAAATATAAAAAAAGCAAACATGTCATCATGTAATATAATAGGTCGAGTGAGTTCTATAAAAATACAAAAAAAACAATATTAAATGTATAACAATTATGGAGGATAATTTACAAATTCATTGCACATTAATTTTTAATATATTTTATTTGTGTGTGCTACAAAAGATAGATTACAATAACAGAGGATAAGCAAAAACGTTTAAAACAGATGGTGAGCTTCCAAACATGCAAGACCACGATAGGTATAATTAATTTTGTTCATCTATATATACATATATATACATACATATATAGATACATAGATACATACATACATACGTACATACATACATACATACATACATACATCTGTACATACATACATACATACATACATACATACATCTGTACATATATATATATATATATATACATATACATGTATATATGTATATATACATGTATATCTATATACATGTATATATACATACATGTATATGTATATACATGTATATATACATACATGTATATGTACATACATGTATATGTATATACATGTATATATA
>JXCR01114699.1:10305-31484 GCA_002079205.1 Phalaenopsis hybrid cultivar | reverse complement strand
AGTGACTTGCTAGATCGAAGAATCGTAGTGAACCTCTTCCATCATGTGAATTTCAGGAATGAAGTTTAGGGAGATATGGAAACTACACCAGAGGCTTGCCACTTTTAAGAGGGGCAATCCGAATGTGTTACTCATGGTCATAATAGTGACTTGATAGATCAAAGAAATTGAGCGAATTTCTTCCAACATGTGAATTTCAGGTATGAAGTTTAGCGAAACCCGCAAAATAAACAGTGGCTTGCCACTTTTAAGAGGATACAATTCGAATGGGTTACTCATAGTCACGACAGTGACTTGCTAGATCGAAGAAATGGAGTGAACCTCTATTATCATGTGAATTTCATTGATGAATGACCTTTACTTCAAAGATGTTACTTAAAATATATGAGAAATCAGAATTTTTAAGTGAAAGCAAATTTGCCATATTTTGACGGCCACAGGGATCTATATGAGTTTGTTGAGTGGCTTTGAATCTTGGAATGTGTCTTTGAGTGTCAAGACATCTCACTGGATGGAATGATGAAACTAGCTGCTAATAAGTTAAAGAAGACTTTATTATTTTGGTGGAAAAATTTGAAGCAATTACGATAGCGTGAGGGAAAAGACAAGATCATTACATGGTCCCAGATAAAATTGGAGATGTTGCGCCAATTCCTACCTGCACACTATAGACTAGATGTTCAAACATTAGTTGCAAAAGCGGAGAAACCACATTTCCGAACGACCACTACATTTTATAGACAATGTTTAATTCCAAAATTATATAGCCACGTAGATCTTGAGGAACATCTATGACAACCCCGCTTGAGGAGAAACTGATTCAGAGTAGAAAACATGTTGGAGCGAATCAATATTCTTAAATTTGTCCCGACCATAAAATGTTTCATGTGCCATGAATTTGATCATATTAAATCAAATTGCATAACCAGGAGATAATATATTTCACTTAGCAGGAAACTATTAAAGATATGGGTAATAACATAGTAGATACTAAAGAAGATGAGGGTACAAATGAGGAGTACTGACTTCCAACTGTTGAGGAAAAAATATATATAGCTCCAATTGAGCCCATGAGAAAGACTTCAACCAAATTAATAGTAATTGGCCAAGACAGTCTTGAGTTTGAGGAACCGACATCAGAGACATTTCAACCCCATAGAAGGGAAATTTAGACTTTTTGGATCTATATACTTTTTTGTGAGTTGCCCCTATTGAGGGAGGTTCATCATGCCAGAAATAATACATTTTTTTGTCACGTCTCAAAGATTATATTGAGTTATTCAGATATTAGATTCAATTCAGCAGCGTACCCACCACCAGATGTTCGCACAAGTCGGATGAACCGTAGCTTTGAAAATTGTCTTTGGAGCTTTATGGGGAAAACAAATTCTTCAATGGGATCCTGGTCTTTTCAGAAGAGAAGAGGCATCTCCTAAGTGTTTATACTGCAGTGTGGTTCAGCTTGCCATATATTTCCTCTTAGAGTTTATTTCTCCTTATATACTTGTCTATCGGTACACTCAAACGAGTACGAAGAGTAAAAAAAAAAAACCAATTACAGATTTAAAGGCTTGAGGCTTAGTTCTTGAAGATACCCATCCACGTATAATTTAAGATATGGATGTGCCAAAACAGAATGGATACATATTCTATCAAGTTGTGCTTTGGAATGCCAATAATGCCAACAAGGTTGACTTACGAGAAGATTATAATATTTCCTCCACCCTCAACATGACTGACCTGACGCCATACGATAAGGAAATAGAATTTTCGATGGATGAGGTCAAATCTTTCCCAACAATGGAAGATTGATGCGGGAGCTTATTGCACTAATTACCGCGGTACTATAGCTTCTACAATACTGCAGGATTACCTATCATGGCAGATGGGTCGAAACTATCCTGCTTTCTTTCCTTTTGCGTTCTTTCCTATTACTCTTCATTCTTTTTTCTTCATTTTCTATATGTGTTGTATTAGGGTTTGGAAGGCAATTTTTGGCTCAGATTTATGTCAGGATAGCCACAAACTTCCATTTCTTCTTTCAAGGGTTGTATCTGAGGGTTTGGGTGGTGCTGCAGCTGTATCCTTCTTCCGAGGTAGTGTTTATCTTTCCCATTCCTCTTTCGCATCCTCCCCACGCTGCCCCAGTCGGAAATTTTAAAAAAGAAAATTCCCCTTTGCTTTTTTTCTCTCTCCAATCATTAAACTATAATAACAATGTAGCTTTTTAAACTATGTTGAATTTCAAGTTAAAAAGTTTGCTATTAGATTTTTTGAAGTGCATATAGTTATACTATTCTAAGAATGATTTAATATTACTATTATCTATTCTATCTTCATCATCACCCATGCACTCTTCTCTACCTTTTGTTTTATAGCCTGTCAGTATCTTCATCTATTTCATTGGACTCGTCTTTTTTTATCTTCAAGATTTAGTATTGTAGAATTAGAATTCTTGCATGCACATTTGATGAACTTGTTTTCAAAGGTGTTTCCTTGTTCCTCCAACTCTTTATTCTCTCTTGAAGATTTTTAAGGCACCATGCCCTTGCCTCACTTGTGAACTTAGGTGTTCTTCTGAATCACCTTTAACAACATTGATTGCATTCTTGGAGGTATCATGGGAAAAGTGGGAGTAAGGAGCGCAAAACAAGCATTAATGGGTGATGTGGCGTTCTTGTGTTTTACAGTTGGAGTTAGTCCTGTATGAAAACAACACTCGGTGAACAATTTTAGCTGATATGAACAACTATAAGAGTGCAGCACGTGCAGAACAAGCATAAACAAGTGAAGTTACCCCACTTGGTTTTAGTGATTGGAGTTTTTCCTACAAGATATTAACATACAATGGGAGTGAAATCCATGCCTTCTGAATAATTAATGGCGTTTAGGGCATATCCACATATTGGTCTTCAATAGGCTTAGTTTTCATGATATGTAGAAGTTCACCTGACAGAGTTGGTACCTCAAGTTGCTAGTTTGCCTCGGAGGGCATGAACCAGTAGGGGCTGGAGGAAGAGAGATCACATCGGATTGTGTAACACAAGAAAATGGTTAGAGAAAATTTTTTCAAGTATTTTAAACATTGTTTATTGGTTATTTGAGTTGTGAGAGGTTATTCGCGGCAGCTGATAGAAAACATTAGATTTATTTTGATAAAAGATCTAGAGGTATGTTGTAAGGAAAAAAAATAACAGTCAATATGATGTATTTGTAGAAGCGCTGAAATGTTAGAAGGCCAAACATCTAAGGATTAAATTAATTTTTACCAGAAACATTGATATTTTGAAGCTTGAATTTAGAGTATTACATGATACTTTGTAATTTACCAATTTCTTTCTTAATTTGCTCATTTTGCTTTGGTGGACAGCTCACAAGTTTGATTTTGGACATAAATTTGCTCGTATTTTTACTTACCTCAATTTGTTACATGATAGAAGAAAATAGCCATTTGACAATTTGCTATATTAATGATGCAGCCTTGTAACGATTGGCGTTACTTTAGTGTTATTTTATGCATTTGGTTATTAGGTACTTGTATGCTAAATATTTTTTAATTCAACCTGTTCAGAGAATGCATTCCTTGATGCAATCTTATTACTTTTTCTTTTTGATATTTTCTTTTATATTGTTTGATTTAATCTGTTATTTTTTCTCATAATACCATTTAAATTTCATTTTTTTTCCCTGTATTTGTCAGTGTCTCAGTCAACACTTCGAATTCAAATATGTTTGTCTCTGGTTCATGTGATGCAACTGCTAGACTATGGGATACCAGAATTGCTAGCCGAGCAGTTAGAACCTACTATGGCCATTCAGGGGATGTTAACACAGTAAAATTTTTCCCAGATGGGCAAAGGTTTGGCACTGGTTCTGATGACGGCATATGTAGGTTGTTTGATATGGGAACTGGGCATCTGCTTCAAAATTATGGTCAACATGGTGAAAATCAGGAAGTCCATTCGGTGAAGGCCATTGCTTTCTCCATATCAGGAAGACTACTCTTTGCTGGTTACTCTAATGGTAATTGTTATGTTTGGGATACGCTGATGGCTGAGGTAAGAAATAAAAAAAAAAAATAAAAAAAAAATAAGCAGAAATANAAAAAAAAAAAAAAAAAAAAAAAAAAAGAAAAAAGAAAAAAGAAAAGCAGAAATAGATTTATTGGTGTAAGCAAACAGATGTGAATGGAGGAAGGCTATAAGGATTTTGACTGAATAACTCTTTTCCGATATTAGCTTATTGCACTACCAAACTACCTTTTTGAATGGGGAAAACTTAAGATACGCAGAGCGTAGATTAGAAAAAATAATAAACAGTTGATCCGCATGTTGCATAAAATTCAAAGCATTCCTAATCTCGTAAGCTTGTATTTTTCGTCTTAAATAAGTCTATAAATCTGTTATCTTGTGTATAAGGGAGCAAATATTTTTTTACATCATGCGTAACTCATGTCCCATATGGTTTACCGTTTTTCAACTGTAGTTCTTTTTTACCAAAATGTTGTGTTTGACCTGCTTATGGCACCATCCTCCTCGTGGTCCACTAGATCTACTCTGAGCCCGCCAAAAAAATTTGAAGACATGTTAGGCGTAAAGACTAAAAGGGTGATTTAGTCATTAGTTAATTATTATTGTAGATTATAAATGGGGATAACATGTTTATGACTAAGTAATGTGTGATTGTTGTCTTGAATCTTAGGGTTAGGGCTTGAGAGAGATCGCCTACCTCGAACTATAAGTGATTATCTTTTATGTATATGAGTTGTGTTTTTGTGTTGGTGAGGGGAAATATTTTTTTTGTCCTAATCTTTGTGGAAGTTCATCCCTTTCTTATCGAATTGATATCTCAAAGAATTCAATATCTAGGAAGCCAGCGACTTGATAGCAAGATACAAGAGTTATTTTGCTTTCATGACTGAACATAGTGATACAACTGAGGATTCGAGCTAGCTAGGAAACCAACAAATGGATCGCGATATAATCCAGATCAATGGGATCCCCTTCCCGACCGAACCTCACGATACATTTGACTTTGTGACTAAACTTTGAGATACAATCCCCCTTGTGACGCAACATTGCGATATAGTTGTGATTCGAGCTAGTTGGGAAGCCAACGACGGGATCACGTATCGTCAAATCTTCATGACTGAACCTCATGGTAAACCCGCCTTCGTGATCGAATCTTGCGATACAATCATGATTCAAGCTGACTGGAAAGCCAACAAATGGATCGTGGCGTACAAGGTTCTTCCTTCGATCATCTGCCTTCGTGACCGAATCTCACGATACATTTGCGATTTGAGCTAGTTGGGAAGCGAACAACGTGATTGTAATGTACAAGAGTTTAGCCTTCATGATCGAAAACCATGACGAGAATAGTGGTGGCCAAGAAAGTAGATCTCTTGGAGGAGAAATTAGAGGGGGAGGTGAGATAAATCAGATCTAGAAGGGAGGAGCGGTTCTCGGTCGTGGGGAGGCGTTTCTCATCCATGGATGGGATATTCATGTTCCTTGAAGAAATGATGAAGATCTTAGAGTTTTACGTAAACCCGTTGGCGACTTTCATGGTATGGAACGATACTGTGCAAAACGGACGCGAGCAACAACAATCAGAAGGATTCATGTGACATCGAAGTAGTGTTATTGCTTCGGTTTGATTTGGAGCTGCGGGATCAAGTTAAGGAGTTAGGAGCAGACTCGAGCGACAACAATTGGAAGGATTAACACAATATCCTGACAGTTGGAACAAAAGCAAACAAGCGAGATTGAGTGAAGGAGAAAAGAACGAATTCAAGCCATAGCAAATTAAGGGAATTGTGTGGCATCTGGAGGTTTGGAACAAGCAACAATAGGTGGAATTGGATGTTATGCGATTAGGGGCGGGAGAAATATCGGTCTGAGAGATTTCAGTCTGCAATAGTGAACCATGATGGACGAGAATGATGAGGAAGGTGTGGGATGATGGTTGTTTGGTGAGAATCAAGATCACTAAGGAGTGATCTTTTGCTGGACTCAATCTCCTTCAAGGGTCAGGAGATCAAATTTTAATAGAGGAGCTTAATAGGAAGTAATATGAGTAAATTAGGGTTATTACAGATAGTGTCCAAAATCTAGAAGTCTAATTTCAAAAGTTTTTTTAAATAGCTCAAAATCATACAAACAAGCAATTAAATTGTAGGATAGGTTGTTAAATATTAATCTGGAAAGTTTGGTAAATTTTGGGATTCATTTGATGTAGAGAAACACAAATATATTGGAATAACTAGTCTGTCCAGAGGTGACCTAGTTTGAAAAAATGGCTACATCTTTTTATATAGCATGATAATTTAGTAATTTAAATTGGGGGTAGTATTAGAAACACTTTAGTATTGATCTGGAGGGTTTTTTTGGGTTTGGAATATTGGGGATATTAATTTGGGGACAAGAAAGTTAGAAAATAGGAACTAGAAAAACAAGACAAAATATTAGGGGTTTCTTTAGGCAAATTTTTCTCAAAGAATTAGAAATGACATTTCAGCTATTTTCTTTTTATATTTTTGAAGTAGGGAATGAGGCAAACAAAATGATACTAAATTAGAAATTTATTGAGATGATTTTATGAGTGAGTTAAGAGAAACAATTGAACTAGTCCAAGTTTTCTAAAAAAAATATAGATTTAGGGATTCTTATTTAAACCCACAAAATGGTGGGACAAAACACAAGATTTAGGAGTTTGATTTTGGAACATAATAGTGGACAACACTATTAACACAAACAACCCAAGATTTGAATGAAAGAAGTGCAGAGTTGAAAATTTCTACTTACTAAAGCATGATTTTAAATAGATCACCAAATCCCTTGGGCGACTGGCCATTAAGTCTCAAGCCAATAGAGAATAATTCATCCAAGTTTTCACACAACCAACATCTTTCATTTCAGAGAAAGATTAGTTCATATAAACTAAGCTAAGCCCCTTTCATCACACATATTCACTACCAGAACAACTAACCAAAGAAGGAGAGAGGTAGTGGTTGGCCCCCTCTTATAATTATTCAATCCACATTGGCCGACCCCTATTCCAAGCTTCCACTCCTTGCATTGACTAAGAGTCAATGCCAAATAATCAAACCTTGACTCCACTCATGAAAATACTCGACTTCAACATAAATAATACATGCAATTTACATAAACACATAATTAACATAACATTAAGGAAACTAAATACTATATAACATAATGGAAATATACATAAATGTTCATCTCTAAGGTCTTCAAAACCATCAAAGGCTCCTCAAGTTTTATTTGGCACTATATTTGGGTCTAGTAGTTCGATCACCTACTCTAGCTTGAGATCTAGTGGTGCTGCCACCAGCATGTGCCACATCAGCTTGATCTGGCGGATGGATGCATCCAACCGTGCCACTATTTTTTGCTATGACACCCTTCTAAGCAGAAAATGCAAAAAAATGATTCAGGAGCCTATGGGAATGAGCGAGTTGATTATGGATCAATTAGACTTATGAAAGAAGGGAAAATCAACATGGTATGAGGTAGGGTACCCAACCTCCACTTCATGAGTGAAATGAGCTTCGGTCGAGGAAATTGGGAAGGAGACTCTTGCATAAGAAAGTTGGAGATGTCGATCTTTAAAGTAGAGGATGCGTTTGGTTGTGTTTATTGCATGGAGAGATACTTTGTTGTTAATGGGCTGATGACGAAGAAAAATTGATGACGACAACCCTTTGTTTGGAAGAGAAGACTCTAGCGTTGTATAAGTGGAGAGACCAATGCCAGTCAATCAGAATATGAGAGGAATTCAAAGACCAATTGTTAGAGCATTTCAAAACGTGCAGGAAAGAGATTTGCGCGAGCAATTTTTTGCATTAGTCCAAGAAGGGTTCATTATGGGTTATTGGAAAAAATTGAGATGCTATTCGACCATTTGAGTGGGATATCATAAATAGTGTGATAGGAACATTCTAAAAAATTAGGGTCAAAATAAATTTCACCAACACCAACCAACACAACCCATATGCATAAAAGCTAAACAATTACAATTCGAGTGCTAGACAATCTCTCTCTAATTCTAACCCTAACACATATAATTTGATAGGTAGACAATTTCTTCCAAACCGAAACATTAAGATTCAAGACAACAATCATATATAATTTAACCCTAAACATATTAACCTTATACCACACAATAATAACTATTAAATGACTAAATTACCTTTTTAATCTTTTTTCTAACATAAGTCTTCAAACTACTTTAGCGGGCTTGGCGTCAACTCAGAGGAGCATGAGAGAAACTGTGCCTTAGGCACCGATTTAACATTATTACCTTCCTAAACAAGGTGGAGAGAAGAAATTGCTCCTAGATAAATCGTATGGCTCCCATGTGACGTCATAATTTGGAAATCCTTTTCAACACTTCTTTTCCACTTATTGATTTCTGACACATTCCTTTTAACTCGAGTGGCTCCAAGAGAACTTTTATTGCATCTTTATTCTTAACCAACTGCATTAATGTCATAGTTTTCCCCAATCCCTTCGGTTTCACTAGACGAAGCTCTGCTTGAATTTATGGCCTCAACCTTTCATAAAGTTTTCTTTTTAACACTTCTTCTGATATCCCTCTCAAACAATCGGAAAATATCTTAAATTTCTCCCTAAAATTCATAACGTACCTTTCTTGGGCTAATGCAAAAACTTTGTTGTGTAAATCTCCTTCCCACTTGATTTTTGTACAACAGGAATGCATCTACATGAATCTCGAGGAGGCGATTAAAGAAGAAAAATGGATTATTCGCCATACAATCGGTCGGTCTCACATGCCAAACAATGAAAAGAATGAACGACTGTCGGCCGTTTTATTGTTCAACTTCGTAGGTTGAAAAAGTGATGATTTTGTGATTTTGAAAATAATTTAAATATAAATATTAATTTTTTTGATTTTTTTAAATATAATATTTTAATTTTAAAATAGGTGAGACCAAATGGGTCTCACATTTTAAATAGTTTAGATGATTGAATACAACACTACAAGTAATACACTTATCTCGAAGAATAAATATATCACTTATAATAGGAATTCAATCACCTAGACTAAAGAATTTGTGACATCCGTTTTGGTCTGCGAAATATTTTTATAAAAAAGGCCAACAAGTTCCCCTATCTAATATAAAAATTTAGATAGGGTTTATTTTATCTGGGTTCCTGGTTCCCTATAGAGGCAGACCCCTATAGTTAATTACATCTTAAATGATCGAAATCACTTAAGAAAACTCTCGATTAAGATCAAGTGATTTTGCTTTCAAGATTTCAAAGTTTTGGTTTTCACGATTGGACATGAGAAAATCAAATAGGAATGGCTTAAGATAGGAATAATTTTTTAAGGAATCCAAAGAGAAAGAAAGTATGTGGACATCACAGATCCAGGAGAAACCCCAGAGATGTCCCAACTATCCTATTGTTCGGCTTTATGTCTTTGAAACGGACATCACAGATCCAGGAGAACCCCCGGAGATGTCCCAACTATCCTAATGTTCGGCTTTATGTCTTTGAAGTGATGCTTATTTGATATTTCAATCCTGCAAATTATTTAAGATTTAGGACTTATGTTTGCACAACGTCAGGCTGTGCAAATAGCCTAAAAGACAGGAGGATTTACACCGTACCAGACGGTAACCTCTGAATCCTAAAACGTTAGGACTTATAAACAGAGTTGTGCAAAAAACCTAAAGAAATGATCCTATGGGTTGTTAATTAAACTAAGGAAAGTGTATAGTGTCGTGAAAATGTGTTTTGCTGCTGTAGATTCACCCTGAAGTTATCCCTTGCCACGCTGCCCACAATGTTTGCTCTAAGCCTCTCGTAGTGGCACCTCCTGGTTTAGTTTTAGTTTTGAACATGCTCATAACCACTAGGTTATCCTAAACTAAGGCATAGTGTATCAATGCAACTAAACATGCAGTGTAACAGAAAAGAGCAGTATAGTTTACAGTAGAAAGAAAAGACAGTATAGTATGCTGAGAGAAGAGCATAACATGCTAGGGAAGCAGTATAACAGGCTATGAAAATAATATAACATGCTTTAAAATAAAATGTTGTAATGTAAATTAAACCTGTACACCTGAGAGGTTCATTGCTCCTTTTAATTTAGCTATTATGTGCTGCATAAAAGAGGGAAGTATGACCTAAAAGAGACTTAATAGAAAAAAGGTAAATCGCAGAGAAAAGATAAACAAATAAAATGAACCATCATACCACATATAAAGGACCAAGAATATGAAATTTATATATGATATTGAAATATCCCCAATTGCCAGAAGGATTTGAATGTAGGACAAACTCAAATCCCGGAGCATTGGGTTTCAGTTTTGGTCAAGTTAAGGTAAGAATTTCATTATTTGATTTAATTAAATCAGTCATGAGTCACAATCTAATGCACCCTCATGCCTAGTGTCCTACTTATCTTCTAGACTGAGGTTAGGTGTTTGGATTTCTTAGGGTCATTTGAAAATTATGATGATAAACTATTTCTTAAGTTGTGCTTCTAAAATCTAGGATGTCTGCACTTTAGGTTAAACTTGAAGTGTCTTAAGGTGTCTAATCTCAATTAAGTGTCTTTCTACTAACCCTCAAATATCTATAGATCCAACTTAGCTCACTACTAGACTCCTAAAACCTAGGGGTAAATTCATAATTTTGGCAAAGTTTGTGAGTTGTGCTTCAATCCTAGTTAAAGGAATTGGATTTTAAATTGATTCAAAGCTTAAGGGATCTAAGTGTAAGTCCACTAATCTCTCAATCGTTATCTAAATTCTCATTTCTTCCGATTCCAACTGGTCTTCCAATTTGCAATTCATTTTTCCTTATGTAAAAGAAAAGGTGGATTGTTCGCTACCCTATCTCCTCTTTAGATTGTATCATCCCAAAAATTCAAATTTCAATTTCAATTCTCTTATCTTCTCTTTCCCTCCTATTTTTCTTGAGATTATGAATCATTTCTGAATTTAATTAAATCGGAAATTCCCATTTTTCAACTTGACCGTTAAAAATAAAATAAAATAAAATAAACGAAAATGATACCGATCCATTTTTAAAACCAAATTAAATCAATAAAACTCATGAATGTTTCGGTCTAAAACATTTAAATTCGTTAAAAGGAAAATGATCGGATCAATCCCGAGAAAGATATCATTTCCAAGTGGCGCTTTTATGAATTTCCAAACCCAACATGACTTCAATTTATATCAAACTCAAAATAAAACTTCAAAAGCCTTCTTCATTTCATAAAATATAGGATAACAATCCATAGGGAACATCTTTCTATACCTCTAAAAATCATACCATTATCAAAGCCCTTCAACTTCAATTTTAATCAAAAGCTCACGGGTAAGGCAACAACCCAAAACCAAAAAAAGAAAAAAAACATCAAATCCAGCTAAATGAATAGGAAACTCACGGTTAAGGCATCAACCCAAAACCAAAAATCGAATCCAGCTAAATGAATAGGAAGCTCACGACTAAGGCATCATCCCAAAACCAAGACTCAAATCCAGCATATATTTCAACAAGGGGCAGCAAGAGCAGTGAGATATGAGCCCCCAAACATAATTTCTAGCATTTAAAAATGACATCCAACATGTATTTCAACAAGGGGCAGCAAGAGCAGTGAGATATGAGCTCCCAAACATAATTTCTAGCATTTAAAAATGATATCCAGCATGTATTTCAAAAAGGGGTAGCAAGAGAAGTGAGATATGAGCTCTCAAACATAATTTCTAGTATTTAAAAATGATATCTAGCATGTATTTCAACAAGGGGTAGCAAGAGAAATGAGATATGAACCCCCAAACATAATTTCCAGCATTTAAAAATGATATCCAGCATGTATTTCAACAAGAGACAGTAAAAGGAGCAAAACATAAGCCCTAAATGTGATTTCTAGCACTTAAAATAAACTTCCAGCACTTAAAATAAACTTCCAGCATATATTTCAACAGAGGGCAGCAAAAGGAGCAAAACATAAGCCCCAAATGTGACTTCCATCACTTAACATAAACTTCCAGCATATATTTCAACAAAGGGCAGCAAAAGGAGCAAAACATAAGCCCCAAATGCATCTTTCTCACTTCATAAAATAATTTTCAACATGCATTTTGTACCTGGGCATCTGCTACTGTTGTGCGATTAACATTGCGAGCATAGTATGATTTGCAGGAGATTTAAATAAACTTGCAAGAAAATTAAATAAGGCGAGAAAACTCAGCACAAAAGTCAGAAAAACGAGTCGTAGAAATCACAGAAAAACGAAACACTTAGCCACATATGAAAGATCAGGACTGGGTATAAGACCTTGGTGAAAGTGGGGGCTCAGAGCTGGGTTGTGTGCTTCCCGATCTTGAACAGGAGTTACCGGCCCGACAATCTACAGAAGGTAGTCTTTAACCTCAATCAAAGTGACTAGCCGTGGACCTTTATAAATTTTCATAGGAAGATTTTCATACAAAAGTTATTATTTTAGTCTTTTTTATGTAGAGTTCTTTTAATCATGCAAAAGAGATTTTATTTTATTTTCGTAAATATTTTTTTTGTAAAGTCATATAGTCCACATGTTAGTCACTTTAATCGTGCTAGAACTATTAATCTACAGAAGTTTAGAAATGATATTTTACATCTTTTTGTCAGTTTGAAGGAGAATTGATATATGAAGCCTGAGAAAAATTTAAAGATCTTCTTAGGAAATGTCTACATAATGCTTTACCTAATTGGTTAATAATTCAAACATTTTACAATGAATTAGTAGGATTACTGAGATCTATTATAGATGTTGCCGCGAGTGGTTTATTAATGTCAAATTTTTTGATGAAACATATTATTTAATTGAAGAAATGACTACTAATAATTTTCAATGATCCTCTGAAAGAGTAAATCTTAAGAGAATAACTAGTATTAATGATTCTTATGCAATGTCTATTTTGACATCTCAAATTGTTGCTATTTCTAAGTAGATTAATCAAATGAGAATAAATTACTCTCAAGTACCCCTAATATTAGAGGAGAATTCACTAGGATAGATTATTGATACTCAATCATCTTATGAAACTTTAAACACTATAAATAATCGAAATAACAATTCCTATTCTAACTATTTTAACTCTGGTTGGAAAAATAACCCTAATTTTAGTTGGAATAATTATAATAATTCGGTGAATCCAAACGGAAATCTGAACAATCAAGGAAATTTTAATTTTCGACTTTATTATCCTCCGGGATTTAACTCCAACCCTAACCCACAAGTTAAGAAGAAGTTGACGATGGAAGAAGTAATGTTGAATATGAGAAATCAAATACAAAATCAAAGGGGTGCTATTAGAAATATTGAAAATCAATTATGATATATTGTTACTGCACTTAGTAATAGACATTCTGAAATTCTTTCAAGTACTGTGGAAGTTAATCCAAAAGATCAAAATAAAGAATAAATTAAAACAATTCAATTACGAACTGGAAAAGAAGTTGAAACAAGGATCCAAATAGAAACTGAAGTTGATGAAGAAAAAGAAGAAATGAAAAATGATAAACAGAAAAATGAAAAACACAGAACCCTATAGAGAAACATTACCTCCGTTTCCTCAAAGACTAAAATAGAAGAATAAAGATAAACAATTTACAAAATTTTTGGAAATCTTTAAGAAGTTAACGATAAATATTCCTTTTGTTGAAGCTTTGAAATAAATGTCAAGTTATGTTAAATTTATGAATGATGTATTAAACAAGAAAAGAAAGTTTACAGATCATGAGACCGTTGCACTTAGTGAAGAGTGTTGTGTTATTATTCAGAAAAAGCTTCCTGAAAATTTAAAAGATCTTGGTAGTCTTACTATACCTTGTGCGATTAGAGAAAAATTTTACGAAAAACTTTTATGTGATTTAGTAGCGAGTATCAATCTTATGCCTTTATCAATTTTTAAACGTTTAGATTTAGGAGAAATTTCCCCTACTACTGTAACACTTTAGTTAGTTGATCGATCAATAACTTATCCAAAATGAGTTATAGAAGATGTGCTAGTAAAAGTGAATAAATTTATTTTCCCTGTAGACTTTATAGTATTGGATATGGTGGAAGATAAAGAGATTCCCATTATTTTAGAGAGACCATTTCTCCTAACAGGGAGAGCTGTAATAGATGTGCAAAAAGGAGAATTAATGGTGAGAGTTAATGATCAAGTAGTGAAATTTAATATAACAAAAGCTATGAAATATTCTGTAATAGAAAAAGATAATGAATGTTTCAGGATGGAAGTAGCTGATTATCTAAGTAATGAGCAGTTTAAGAATGAATTCGAAGATAAATTAAAGAACGAAGAAATTTTTTATACTGAAAATGAAGTAAAAGAAGAAGATTTAAATTATATTCAGGACAAATTTGAAGAGTCAGACTTGCTTAAAAATGATAATAAAAATCTTATTCCTTCAAGTATTAAACCACCTGAACTTGAATTAAAGATATTACCTGTCCATTTAAAATATGTATTTTTAAGAGAGTCATCTACATTGTCGTTATTATATCTCCTGAGTTAACTGAAATTCAGGAACAAAAGTTGATAGAGATGTTGAAAAAGTATAAAAAGGCTTTTGGATGGGCTTTAGTAGATATTAAAGGAATTAGTCCATCAATTTGTATGCACAGAATTTTATTTGATGAACAGTATGAACCTAAAGCGGATCCTTAGAGAAGATTAAACCAAATAATGAAAGTAGTTGTTAAAAAAATAGATTTTAAATTGGTTAGATGCTGAAATTATATATCATATTTCAAATAGTGCTTGAGTAAGCTTAATTCACTGTGTTCCGTAGAAAAGAGGAGTGACTATTGAAGAAAACGAGAAAAATGAATTAATACTAATAAGATAAGTAACTGATTGGCGAATTTGTATTGACTATAGAAAACTAAATATGACCAACAGAAAAGATCACTTTCCTTTGCCCTTTCTAGATCAAATATTGGATAGATTGGCTGGGAACAAACACTATTGCTTTTTAGATAGATATACCGGACATCAATAAATTTCAATTGCTCCATAGGATCAAGAGAAAACAACGTTTATAAGCACATATGAAACATTTGCTTTTCGTAGAATGCCTTTTGGACTATGCAATGCCCCTGCAACATTTCAAAGATTGATGATGTCAATTTTTAGCAATTTTATAAAGCATGAAATGGAAGTATTTATGGATGATTTTTTTGTATTTGGGACTTCGTTTAAATTACGTCTTAATAATTTTGAAAAAGTTATAGAGATATGTGAAAAAATCAACCTAGTCTTAAATTAGAAAAAATGTCAATTTAATGTTTTAGGAGGTATTATTCTTGAGCATAAAATTTCTGAATAAGGCATGGAAGTAGATCCTGTAAAAATTCAAGTTATAGAAAAATTACCACATTCTAATAATGTTAAAGTGGTGAAAAGTTTTCTAAGACATGCTGGTTTTTACAGGCTTTACATAAAATTTTTTTCAAAAATAATTAAACTCATATGCCAACTTTTACAAAAATATACGAAATTTGATTTTAATGAGGAATGCATAACAACATTTGAATTATTAAAGAAAAAATTAATCATTGCACCTATAATAGTACCACATGACTGTGAGAAATCATTTGAAATAATGTGTGATGCTAGTGATTATGCTATTAGGGCTGTATTAGGTCGAAAACACGACAAAGCTTTTAAAGTTATATATTATGCTAGTAAAACTCTAAATAATACTGAAATTAATTATACTACTAAAATAGAGTTATTACTTATGTTTTTATGCCTTCGATAAACTTAGTCCTTACTTAATTAGAACTAAATGTATAGTGCATACAGATCATTCTGCTATTAAATACTTGATGCAAAAGAATGATGCTAAAACAAGATTAATTAGATGGATACTTCTATTGCAAGAGTTTGATTTTACCGTGGTAGATAGAAAGAAAAATGATAATCAAATAGCTGATCATTTGTTTAGAATATAAATAAAAATATTAACTAATTTTGCAAATGAAATTTTAGAAAATTTCCCTGATGAACATTTATATAGTATTGATGAAATGGATGTACTGTGACATGCTGATATAGTAATTATATAGTAAGTGACATTCTACCATCTGATATCAAGAATCCACAATTAAAGAAATTTATCTATGATTCGAAGGTCTATTTTTGGGATGACCCATATTTATATAAACAATGTAAATATTTAATTATTAGAAGATGTGTGCCTTATAAAGAAACTGAAAAGATAATTGAAAGATGTCACGATTCTAAATTTGGAGGACATTTTGGAATAAATAGAACTGCATATAAAATTTAGCAAGCTGGATTTTATTGACCTTCTATTTTTAGAGATGTTAATGAATATAGTAAAACATGTGATAGATGTCAACGAGTAGAAAATATTTTCATAAGAGACGAAATGCCTCTAAATTATACATTAGAAGTTGAAAAAATTTTTATGTGTGGGGATTAGACTTTATGGGACCATTTATGCATTCATTTGGAAATTTATATATATTACTTGTTGTTGATTATATGTCTAAGTGGATTGAAGTTATTTTTGTGCCTAGATGTGACGCTCGAAGTGTTTTTAAATTTTTAATTAAAAATATTTTTTCAAGATATGGAATGCCGAGAGTAATCATTACTGATGAAGGATCTCATTTCGGGAATAAGAGAATCGAAAAATTAATTAAGAAATATGATATAATGCATAGATTCTCTACTGCTTATCATCCTCAAACTAGTGGTCTAGCGGAAATATCGAATCGTGAAATTAAACGCATTTTAGAAAAAAACTGTAAATCCTTATAAATTGGATTGGTCTGCTAGACTAGATACTGCATTATGAGCATACATAACTGCTTATAAAACTCTATAGGAAATGTCCCCATATAGATTGATTTTTGGAAAAACATGTCATTTACCAGTAGAATTGGAACATAATGTATGTTGGGCTATTAAAGAATTTAATTTTAATTTAAAGGATGCTCGTGAGAAAAAATTTTTGCAACTTAATGAATTTGAGGAGATTAGAAATGAAACATATGATAATGCGAAAATCTATAAAGAGAATGAAACTATGGCATGATCGGAAGATTGTTAAGAATAAATTTGATTATGGACAAGAAGTTTCACTATATAATACAAGATTGAGATTGTTTCTAGGAAAATTAAAATCCAGATGGTTAGAACCATTTAAAGTAATTAAAGTCTATTATTATGGAACTATTGTTATTAAAGATCCCAACACTAGAAAGATATTTAAAGTTAATGGACATCGTTTGAAATATTATTATGAAAGACACATACCTCAATTTAAAGAAGTTTTAATGTTAAGTCAACCAAACTAAACAAATGGTATGTCGGGCTGACAACGTTAAACCAAGCGCTTTGTGGTAGGCAACTCATATTTTATTACTATGCATTACTATTAAGTTTGTTAAGTGTCTTATATTAGATAATAATCTTACACAGTTGCATTTATTATAAATTAAGTCAAATATTGGTATTGGAGGAAAATTTAGAATCAAATTGAATAAAAAATGAAAATCGCAATTTTGGTCACTAGCGTCGACGACGCCCTAGATAACGGACATCAGCGCCAGCAACGCCAATCAGGAGCGCCGACGGCGCTGAGTGCGGTTGGACAGTTTTAGATGACTTTTGGCGGGTTTTGGCACGATTTCACTTCATAATAACCGCTAGGACAAGTTTAAAAAGGCCTAGAAACATCCTTTTACGCTTAGTAACTTCCTATTTTCGGATTTCATGGTTTCCAATTCCAGAAATACTTTGAGGTATGGAGTTTTCAACAAAAGAAAATTTATTAGTTTCGATGCACATCGATTATACGATAAAGTTATTACGAAAATGAGATTGATTAAGGAAAGAAGATTTGTTAATCATGGAGTGATCAATTTTACTGGTCCGATTGATAAAATCATTCTGCAAAGGTGTTGGGAAGTTCTGTGTTACACTACATCTGCGGTTGTCGTACCTGTGGTGAAAGAGTTTTATGCAAACTTACATGGAATTACTTAAGGTGTTGTCTTCGTACGACTTAAGGCTGTACCATTTACTCCTGCAAGGAGTAATGAATTGTATATGATAAACGACATTTCAATCAGTCATTATACAAATTTCATTCCTACACGAGATTTGTGTATAATCTTCTGACGGATGAAAGTGATATATGGGAGATACGAGATGAAGAATATGTTAGTTTCTCCACTTCATTACTTAATCCAATTTCGAAGCAATGACATTTCTTTATTGCTGCAAAATTAATCCTAACTATGAAAATTAGTAGAGTTACCAAAGAATGTGCTATTTTAATTTACTGCATTCAAATGGAAAAACTCATTTATATAGGGTTTATTATATTTAAATCTATTATGGGTATCCTTACTAATGGACCAATTTATGGACTTCAGCCTCCATCTACCATCTTTTTGATTTGCAGTCAAGCCCAAATTCCATATGAAAGTTGGGAAAAGACTTTAGTACCTTGGGAGCCCATGAATCCTATAGATGAGAATTATTGCGGAAATGGAAATGAAGTATTAGAAGCCATCATAGATCAATTTTTACATGCTTCAACTCCATTAATACCACAAACAGTTGGAAGTTCACTTGCTTTGGAAAAGAAATTGAAGAAAATTGAAAAGGAACTTCACAGTATTATGAATGCAGAAGAGATCTTAAATACCTTTTTGATCACCTAGATTGGAGAATGAAAGAAAATTTTGATTACACTAGAACTTTTGAAGCAGGATTAGTTCGGATGTTTAAAGAAAAATGGTGGATCGAAGAAAATCCGACAGATCAATTTCCGTACTGATCTTTCTACAACTTATATGTTCATTACCAATCTATGGGAGATATTAGAGGTGGAGAAAACACTGAAGAAGAGGCATAATAATTGAAGACTTTAAATTCTCTATCTATTTTAGAACATTATATATATTTAGTGTAATTGTGTGGATTTAATTTGATTTGGTTTGTTTTTTGCTTTATAATTCTGAACTTTGATTGTGTGTATATTTTTGTAACAGCGTTTAGTGTTGTGGTTTGATTTCGACGCTGATTTATAATTAGTTTGTTTAATGTGTGATTGTGTAATTAAAAATTGTGTTTGTAAAAAGTGTACTTTCATACATAAAAGTTAGTTTATTGTTTTTGTGAAAATTCGCGTTGGTGAAATGTTTTGTTTTGTGAATTATTGTTAGATAAAAATTTGTGTTTAAAATACTAAAAATCTTGGAGTAAGTCGATAGGAAATTGAAAATTAAGAAAATCAAAATATGAAATTTTCGGCCTTCAGCGCCGACGACACCCTCGACTTGACAACAGATTTTAACCCCTAAAAATTCGCAATTTTTACCGTGGCCACCATTTTTATGCTTAATTCATCTTCAACTAAGGATTTATCTCATATTGCATGGATCCGAAAATATGAAAAATTCTTTAAAAAATTTTTGAGAAAATTCTTTGGTGATGAATTCTTATATAGTGATTTGAAGTTTAAAATCTTTTACATTTTGATTTTTGGAATTTCAGAATTTATTCGGATTTTTCAAAATTTTCTAGATTTCTTATGGCACTTAGATCGAGCAAAAGGAAAGTAGAATATGACAAGCAGAGATTTGTTAGCTTTAGAATCAGCGCTCGATTTCATAGCATTTGTGAAAATAAGAAAGTAATTCAGGACCGAGGTTTTAAAAATCCAGGAGGAGAAGTTGAAAATTTGATTATTGCTCGACAGTAGGAAAATATTTGCTATTTTACTGTCGTTGCGATAGCTGTGATTGTAATGAAATTTTATGCCAACCTTCCTGAAGCTTCTGATGATTATATATTTGTTCGTGGAAAAAGGGTAGAATTTACTCTAAAGAAAATAAATGAGTTTTATTATGTAGAAGATGTGTATAGATGCCACTGTTAGAGATTAGGCTTTAGATGAAGTTCTTTCTTTTCTGACTAGTGAGAAAGGGGCTTGGAAAATAAAAAATGGAGTTAAAGTTAACTTTCCCAGTACTAGTTTAAATGTAGTATCTAAGGCTTGACACTATTTTATTTCTGAGAGGATGATTCCAACGAATCATCATAGTGAAGTAACCAAGGTTAGAGCCATCCTGAACTACTGTATTCAGCAAGTGATGGATATAAATGTTGGCTCTATCATTTATATGAACATTCAATCTATTGCTCTAGGAGAGACCACTTGTGGATTGACACACCCTGCTCTTATTTACACACTTTGTGAGCAGACAAGAGTTGATTTCATACCTAATGAGGAGAGGATTGAGCCTCAAAGACCATTGGGCCTGCCAACATCAAGACTTATGAGTCCCATGTTGATTGGAGATCTGGAAGACAGGCCAGGGATATTCCTTCTACTTTTAGAACCCCTAGTGAGCCTACTTCAAGTGACCCCAGCAACACAGAGTTGTTGGATCAGATGATGATACAATAGGGAGATACTTTGAGGATGGATCATAGGATGCAAAATATAGAGGCCAGAAATGCTCACACTGATGATCTGATTCGCTAGAAATTTGAATATGATGCTACTTATGATGATGCTTTAGTGAAATACCTGAGGGGTGACCATACAGTTCAGTTCCCTATCTACCCTACTTATACTCCATATCAGCAGCAGAAGTTAGGTGTCGATGATGAGGAAGATGATGACTGGTGATCTATTTTGTTTGTTTGTTTGTGTTTGTATTGTATGATTGTATTGGTTGTGTTGTGATGTTGTTTAGACTTTGTTTGTTATGTTATGTGAAACTATAATGTGAAAAACTGTTTTCATTTTTAGAATTTAGTTTAATTTTGTTGTTATTTTCAGCACTTTGTTTTGTTTTGTGATTAACTCTTTTTCAACAAATTTTATATGTATTATATGCAATTTAATGTTTTTAGCCTTGTTAGTTTTCATTTTAGCACTTGCAGTATTTCAAAATTTATGTTAAAAAATCAGAATCTCCAACACGTATAAATTTTTTTTATGTATTTAATGCTTTCTTTTACCCTTCATTTTTAAAGCTCTTCATGTAAAAATCTTTTAAAAATTTAAGTTTGGAAGGGAGAAGCAGAAAAATCATTTTTAGAAAGAGAGAAAGAACTTAATTTTATTTGT
>JXCR01114691.1:27633-46100 GCA_002079205.1 Phalaenopsis hybrid cultivar | reverse complement strand
TAGATAACAGAACCGCCACTGCTATTCTACAATACAAAGGTATTCCAACCACCGTCCTGCCGCTCCTCCCTGTTCTGCCCGCACCCAATGACTCCACATTCGCCGAAGCATACAATGCCAAGCTGCGCAGCTTGAATTCAGGAAACGTGCCTCTCGCCGTTGACCGCCATCTATTCTACACCATCGGGCTCGGCACCAACCCGTGCCCGAGTTGCCTGAACGGGACGCGTCTCGCGGCGTCGCTGAACAATATTAGTTTTTTGATGCCGAAGGTGGGGTTGCTTCAGGCCCATTACTTCAATGTGAGTGGGGTTTTCCGGCTGGATTTTCCGGATAGGCCACCGACGGTGTTTAATTACACCGGCACACCGCTGAATGCGAACCTTGGGACGCTGCAGGGCACGAGACTGAGCAGGGTGGCGTTCAACTCTACCGTTGAGCTGGTGCTTCAGGACACAAGCCTTTTGACTATTGAGTCCCATCCTTTTCATCTTCATGGCTACAATTTCTTTGTCGTGGGAAGGGGAATTGGAAATTTCGACCATGCGAAGGATCCGGCGAAGTTTAACTTGGTGGATCCGCCGGAGAGAAATACAGTTGGAGTACCAACGGGTGGGTGGACGGCCATAAGGTTCAGAGCTGATAATCCAGGTGATTAATAGTTGGACATGCGAGGCACTCTATAAAGTTATAAACTTGTATTTATATATATATGTTGATTGATTGAGTGATTAATTAATGTTGCAGGGGTTTGGTTCATGCATTGCCATCTGGAGCTTCACACAATGTGGGGACTGAAGATGGCTTTTGTGGTAGAGAATGGGAACGGTCCGGAAGAATCTATCTTGCCGCCTCCTAGAGATCTACCGCCCTGCTAATCTTCTTCAACAAAGTCGCGCGCCGCCCCGTTTCTTTTTTATTCTTAAATATTGTTTTGTTCTCTTCAGATTTGATTGAGGCTTTGAAAGGAGAAGCTTCTGTGTGAATAAGTTGCCTAAAAGACTATGTTGTGCCAATGAATTTGCACTCCTCTTTATCGTTTTCGATAGGGATTCTTGTAATGGTTCAAGTTAATGTTGTCACTTATTTCTGTCATGCCAAAACCTCAGGCCTCGGCAATTAGTTTACTAGGTTATTGAGCAAAACAAAACATTATATAATACTATTAAGACATGTATAATTTATCATTTTGACTTAAATAGTGTTATGCTATTTTATCATCATTAAAATTTAATATTGTAGGTGAACTAATGTATTCCGTTAATGGTTAGTTTAGTTTTGGCTCAATTAATACTCATTTAAGTTAGTAATTANTTATTGAGCAAAACAAAACATTATATAATACTATTAAGACATGTATAATTTATCATTTTGACTTAAATAGTGCTATGCTATTTTATCATCATTAAAATTTAATATTGTAGGTGAACTAATGCATTCCGTTAATGGTTAGTTTAGTTTTGGCTGAATTAATACTCATTTAAGTTAGTAATTAAAAATAAAATAAAATAAAATGTTCTTAAGAACTTGAATGCTAAATGAATGAAAGTTGAACATAATTTAATACATTTATTTTTGCTCGTGGAAAAAACNAAATGTTCTTAAGAACTTGAATGCTAAATGAATGAAAGTTGAACATAATTTAATACATTTATTTTTGCTCGTAAAAAATACTATTTGTTGTTCAATAAATAACTTTTTAACCACTTACATTAATTCAATATACATTATTTAATTAAAATGTAGTTTGATACATCACTAACAAATTTTCATTATCCAGCACAAATCTCAAATTATGACACGAATCTCAGGATAATATTTTGAGCAAGAGATGTTCAAACCTTGATAAAAACTCATCTAGAGTTTTGATTTCAGCAAACTTATGGTTAAATTGATCGGCTCGTTGAGACGGTCGTAATGATATCAAAGTTAGTTCAATCTGAGTCAAATCAAGTCCGAATCAAGTCATTAAACCATTTTTGAAAGATTTATAGACACATTTGGAAGGTCAAACAGATGCAGACAATAGCAAATTTATCCTCAATTCGAGCGGTCTCAGCAAGACGAATCCAACACACTCAAGATTTCGCATTTCCGACTTTGTTAAAGCACTCAAATGTTCATTAAACGTTGTATGATCGAGAGAATCTCTCCGGACCTTCCAATCAAAATGTTTTATATTATTGCATTAATAACATTCAGAACATTATAAATAGAGCCCCACCCCTCACATGGGAGGGAGGGAGGGGGGATTGGAGGCTTCAAAGAGAACTTGAAACTTTGAGAAAGAGATGAAGTCCAACACCATCCAGAACATCGTCGACCACCGCCAGCCGTTGTCAACACTCGTCGATCGTCGTCAACCACCACCGACCAGATGCCGTCGATCAACATTGTAGCTTGGAAAATCTAGTAATCTCTCCCGTCTGTAGGATTAGAGCTCACCACTACGATCAATGTGCTAACAATCTATACAGTCATCAGCTCATGCATTTCCCGACTTTGGCCCCAGCGACCTACGAACGTCATCAATATTCGCCCCAAAGATCTATATGGTCATCAACTCATATAGCTCTTGAATCTAGCACCAGCGACCTACAAACGCCATCAATATTCGCCCTAACGACCTACGCGGTCATCAGTTCATTCAGCTCCTGACTCCAACCCTCGCGGTCTACGGACGTCTTAATACTCGACAACTACAATCTAAGTGATTCATAGTTCCCATAACTGCTTACTATTGCTTCTCTGGCCAATCAACACTTTAAGAGCAACCATCTACAACACTCACAATGGACTACTACCTCCACAACAATTAACAATAATCATTTTAATTCGCTGTGACAAAAAACAACAAACAGATTATAGTTATACAACTTTGTAATTTCATCTTCCCCAATTCAGGAGAAGAATGTACATGTGTACTCATTATTCATAGTATACTATTTTAATTGGGCTATGACTCGTAGTTTTTCCTATTTTCAAGGGTTTTCTACGTAAAATGTCGAGGTGTATCTTTTTTTTTACTTCTTTTCTGCTATTTGTGTGTGTTAAATTCTCGTGCAACACTAAGANTCAATAAATAACTTTTTAACCACTTAACATTAATTCAATATACACTATTTAATTAAAATGTAGTTTGATACGCCACCAACAAATTTTCATTATCCGGCACGAATCTCAAAGCATGACACAAATCTCAAGATAATATTTTGAGCAAGGGATGTTCAAACCTTGATAAAAAACTCATCCAGAGTCCTGATTTCAGCAAACTTATAGTCAAATTGACCGGCTCGATGAGACGGTCCTAATGATATCAAAGTTAGTTCAATCCGAGTCAAATCAAATCTGAATCAAGTCATTAAACCTTTTTTGAAAGATTTATGGACACATTTGGAAGGTCAAACAAATGCCAACAATAGCAAACTTATCCTCAAATCCAGTGGTCTCAGCAAGACGAATCCAACGAGCTCAAGATTGCGCATTTCCGACTTTGTTAAAGCACTCAAATGTCCATTAGACGTTGTATGATCGAGGAAAGCTCTACGGACCTTCCGATCAAAATGTTTCACATTATTGCATTAATGACATTCATAACACTATAAATAGAGTCCCACTCCTGACATGGGAAGGGGGAGGGGGGACTGGAAGCTTCAGAGAGAATTTGAAGCTTTAAGAAAGAGTTGAAGTTCAACACCATCCCGACCGTCGTCGACCACCGCCAGCCGTCGTCAACACTCGTCGATCTTTGTCAACCACCGCCGACCAGATGTCGTCGATCAACATTGTCACTTGGAAAATCTAGTAACCTCTCCCGTCTGTAGGATTAGAGCTCACTACTACGATCAATGTGCTAACAATCTATACAGTCATCAGCTCATGCATTTCCCGACTTTGGCCCCAGCGACCTACGAACGTCATCAATATTCGCCCCAACGATCTATGTGGTCATCAACTCATACAGTTCTTGAATCTAGCACCAGCGGCCTACAAACGCCATCGATATTCGCTCTAACGACCTACGCGGTCATCGGTTCATACAGCTCCTGACTCTGACCCTCGCGGTCTACGGACGTCTTAATACTCGACAACTACAATCTAAGTGATTCATAGTTCCTGTAACTGCTTACTATTGCTTCTCTGGCCAATCAACGCTTTTGGAGCAACCATCTACAATACTCACGATGGACTACTACATCCACAACAATTAACAATAATCATTGTAATCAGCTGTCACAAAAAAACAACAAATAGATTATAGTTATACAACTTTGTAATTTCATTTTCCCTAATTCAGGAGAAGAATGTACATGTGTACTCATTATTTATAGTATACTATTTTAATTGGGCTATGCCCCGTAGTTTTCCTATTTTCAAGGGTTTTCTACGTAAAATGTCGAGGTGTATCATTTTGCTTACTTCTTTTCTGCTATTTGTGTGTGTTAAATTCTCGTGCAACGCTAAGACGATAATCCAGNTATATATATATATATATATATATATATATATATATATATATATATATATATATATATATATATATCTTGGTTTTTCTGATCTCTTATTTTCAAGTCTTCCTCTCGTTATTTCGTATGTTACTCTATACGAATGAGATTTTCCTGTTTCAATCTCCCCAATCGGTTCACTAGTCACCCCACGTCTGCGACTCTCGTGAACATTTCTAGAGAGGGGAACGCTTGAAATAATAAATAAATGATTTAATTGGATACTATAAAATATTTAAAATCTTAAATAGAACGTGATAATAAATAAGCATGATGAGTGATTATTTATCAATTTTAAATTTTATTGAAAACNATATATATATATATATATATATATATATATATATATATATATATATATATATATATATATATATGTCTAGATTTTTCTGATCTCTTATTTTCAAGTCTTCCTCTCGTTATTTCGTATGTTAATCCATACGAATGAGATTTTCCTATTGCAATCTTCCCAATCGGTAGTCACTAGTCACCCCACGTCTGCGACTCTCGTGAACATTTCTAGAGAGGGGAACGCTTGAAATAATAAATAAATGATTTAATTAGATACTATAAAATATTTAAAATCTTAAAAAGAACGTGATAATAAATAAGCATAATGAGTGATTATTTATCAATTTTAAATTTAATTGAAAAATATTTTTAGTTATTAAAATTTATGTGTACAATGTGTTCCATTGAGTTCATTACTAATTTATTTTCTAGTAGCTATAATTTAATATTAATAAATTTTTTATTTCTAATTATCGATAACAAATTTATTTTATTAAAATATATTTATTCATCAAATCTTANTATGTGTACAATGTGTTCCATTGAGTTCATTACTAATTTATTTTCTAGTAGCTATAATTTAATATTAATAAAATTTTTATTTCTAATTGTCGATAACAAATTTATTTTATTGAAATATTTTTATTCATCAAATCTTGATTCTACAAATATTATAATTATTTTAATTAACTCAGATATATATAGTTCAATTTTTCAATCATCTATATTACCATTTTCTTAGATATGTGAGTGTTGAAACACAATTCTAGAAAAAAATACAATTTAATTTCACTCTATTATTAATAACTTTTAATACTTTTATTAACTAAATTAGAAGATTATTATTATTATTATTATCAACGTATCAAAAAAACAAGAAGTTTGATAATATAAAATAATTAATTACAACTATTAACTTATTGTAATTAATAGCACTCCCACTCTTATTATAAAAACACTAAAATATCGATGAAGCCAATAGCTTGCGAAAGTGGAAAAATATTACATTCGGAGTCCAAATGTAAAATTATATCAGGATTCCAATCATAATGAACACGTGTATGATTTGACCCCACTAAATGCACACATGATGAGGAACCACTCAAAAGAAATTTGACTTTTGGAAACTTGAATAATAGAGATTTATTGGAGTTGTTGTACGGGGATTATTGAAGTGCAACATCGAAGGTTATTGTAGCGGTCTACCGCACGGTGTTATAAGAGGGTTATTGCAATGTTATTGAAGCAGTTCTTGGAATTGTTCTGCAGGGGGTTATTGAAGTGAAACCGTGAATGTTATTGGAGCGGTTCACCGTGCGGAGTTTAAGAGTTTTGTCTAGTGTAGCACATGTGACGACATATTACTAGAGTCCGCACGCAGAGCTGTGTCCGCAATTCATATGAAAAAAATTTTCACTCTAGAGGGGTGTTTAATAACACAATTTTAATAGGATGTGGGTTAAATCTAGCCGAACACCAAAGAATAAAAATTAAATTCAACAAATCTGTAGATTAAAAATTTTTCTCAATCTGTCTTTTAGTTCGTAAATATGATATTCTGTCTCTTTTACTTGGTAAATCTGATNCTCAATCTGTCTTTTAGTTCGTAAATATGATATTCTGTCTCTTTTACTTGGTAAATCTGATTGCACATTGGAGTTATTTAGCTGTTGCTCCAAGTTCATCTCAATAGCCAAATATATTGAATTTAATTAATTCTGCCTAATACCTTAATATAGGAAAGTTATCGTTCCCTATGCAACCTCGCCGTGGTGTCCAACAAATTCCGACCCCGATTACCACTGCATCACCAGCATCGCAAAACGGAAGCTTAGCATGATGGCAAGCCTCTCAGTTGGTTTTCCTGTCATCCCAGTTTCAACCTCTCTTAACCACACTGTTCCTCGTTGTCGGAGGTAGAAGCCAACAAACTTGAACTCTTCGTTTCTTCCTTTGTCCTCTTGCTTGGTGTCAAAGAACCATCTACGCAATTGCTGTGCATCGTTTATCCGCAGATTAACCGGAAATGTTATCGCTTCTGTGAATCAGAAAAAAGATACCTCTTTTGGAGTTAAAGTTGTTGAAGGCCATGGCTCACTCCCCAAAGTCTGTTTGAGCTCGGCTAATGGAAGGTGTGTGTGTGCGCGCGCGCTTTTTTCCTTTTCTTGCTGTTCGGTTTTGTGCTGAACTTCGGTTGCTTTTAGTAATTGCCATATAATGTCTGAAATTGTTTATTTTCTGCTCCAAGTTTTTGAAATGCATTTTTTGNAGCTTAAATTGATTGGAAAAGAACCATCAACTTTGTTATCTGATGGCCATCTAAATGTTGATAAATGTTAAAAGTATATTTGAAAGTCGTGCTTTCAACTCATTTAGTACCGTGTATAAATATTTTAAAAGAGACTTTATTTTGTGTGCTGGTCCAACTGAATTTCATGATGGCATAAAGGCAATATAGTTTAGAGTTAAGGGTTTTTTTAATGCAAGTAAAATGATGCTATTGTGTGAATCATGCAAGGAAAATTAAGATTCACAGATCACAATCAATTGTTTAAGCCAACAAAGAAATAAAATGGGTCAGACTTGTGTAATTACATGGACAATCACCTTACTTTATTTAACTTCAAATAGTGAATATGAGAATTTAAGCTCAAATGATGATATAATGATTGAATGTCTTTGAAGAAATTAGCAAGAAATTCCCCAATATGGTTGAAATTTATCTTTGAAGACTTCCCCTATGATTACAGCATTCAGTGATTACAGCTTGCTTTCAAAGATAAGCATTAGATTCTTAGTGGCAGAAACCATTAACACTAAAAGGTTTTCTTTGTTGATAATTACTATTAGAATATGATAAATGTTTTAAAACATACAATTTATGAAATATTGCCTTTTAAGGGTCTTTTAGGCTATACAAATTAGTAGAGAGCAAAAAACATTTCTGGTTTAAGAATTCAGTAGGAAATGATTTATATGGATCAATTGCAGACGAGGAATGACAAGGCATCCGAGGTTAATAACTGAAGGTATCTAATGCTGATAATTGTCATATATATTAATGATAAAACATGGATTATTTTATTCGAAATTTACTTACCTGATACTAAAAGCATTGAATTTTTATATTTTCTTGTGACAAATCAAATCAGCATTATTACAATAAGCACTATTATGGGATCACGATATCCCCTTTTCTCAAATCATGCTTGTTTCTTTACAGGGACCAAGATTTTTTTTTTACCATTTTTTTCTGGTGTCAAATTATTCTTATTTTTAGCTGGAAGCATTGTCCCCTCTTATGTAAATTCATGTATTTTTTATTTTTTTTTAGGCTGGCGGGGTAATCCCCTCTTTTGTCAAGTCATGTCACTCACCGTAGCATCAATTTTTTTTTTTATTTTAACGTGAACACTCCATTAAACTACTAGCTAAACCCAACAGTATTCATCAATGCCGGAAAATCAGAACTCATGAGTTCTAAAGAAGTAGAAAAAGTACTATTAGGAATGTATTTTAAATAGCATATTATATGCAGAAGTCTATAACGATATTTAAAAATGCTTAGTTAATACTATAATATGGTATCGATTTTAAATTCTCAGATGACTTGGTACACCTTGTACCCTGGTGGTTACAATAGATTGAGACAAGTACTTATTATTACTAAGCTACTAGGTCTAAAATATGAAGTCTACGGGCTTTGAATTTTGATACGGATAATAATGAAGCTAATATTATCTGTAGTTACCTAAAATAACGGTGGATTAATGGCCTTACATGTGATTGATGAGGACATTTGTGAGATTATTCTATCCTAAACCTTTTTACAAGCCTTTGTAATGTATGCTGAGATGGTGCTTACATAAATGACCATGTATATGACACAAGAAAGTGCTATTNGGCCTTACATGTGATTTATGAGGACATTTGTGAGATTATTCTATCCTAAGCCTTTTTACAAGCCTTTGTAATTTATGCTGAGATGGTGCTTACATAAATGACCATGTATATGACACAAGAAAGTGCTATGTCTGTAATAACCAATAATAAAATAATAATATAAAATAAATAAAAGAAGAAATTTTGAATTGACGAAGGATTGATTAATAGTCACGACTGTTTCTCTTTAAGAGTTTGGCATTTCTTTTGAACTATTGGGAAGAAATTGGGAGCACGCACAAGAAATGCCGGCNTTGAATTGACGAAGGATTGATTAATAGTCACGACTGTTTCTCTTTAAGAGTTTGGCATTTCTTTTGAACTATAGGGAAGAAATTGGGAGCACACACAAGAAATGTCGGCGAGGTGAGGGAGGAGGAGGAGGAGGAGGAGGAGGAGGATGGAAGCAAGAGGAAGACTTGCTTGCAGTGGACGAAGTCAAGGGAGGAAACGTCGTTGATTCGGCGAAAGCGACAAAGCAACTTTGGCGGTTTCCCAGTGGGAGAGACTACGAGCAGTGCGTAGGAAGAAGTGGTGTTTCGAATAGGAGCCAAAGCCGAAGGCTTACATGCATCATCTTCTGCGTGCGATAGAAGGTGAGGGAAGAAGGTTTGACATATAGGAGAATTGACTCGAGAGGCTGCGACTTCGAGCAAAACAAGAAGAGGAAGGAAGAAGAAACTTGTCGAACAGCTCTACGTGCAAGTGAAGCCCGTGCCANTGCATCATCTTCTGCGTGCGATAGAAGGTGAGGGAAGAAGGTTTGACATATAGGAGAATTGACTCGAGAGGCGGCGACTTTGAGCAAAACAAGAAGAGGAAGGAAGAAGAAACTTGTCGAACAGCTCTACGTGCAAGGGAAGCCCGTGCCCTAACCGAGGAAGAAGAAAGGGAAGAAAAATGGGAGAAGAAGCTTCATACGACATTGTTCAAAGAAGTAGAGTCAAAGAGGAGGTGGTAGTAAAAGGAAGTACTCTGAGGATTAAGCTTATAAAGAGGTCCTTTAAGGCAAAGGCGAGTACTTACTTTCTTATTGGTATTAGATTGATGATTTATTTAAAAGTTGCATTTCATGTTAATAAAAATGAACTTGAAATATTGTTTTAAAAATAAATATTTCATTTATGATTTATATTTTGAGTATTTGAAAAATGTCTCACAAATGAGAGAAAAATAATTGACATATGAAAGCACATTTAAATGATTTTAATTTGATATGAAATGATAAGTAAAGAGTTAAATCAATTAAGATTACTCTAGATGGTACTGACAGAGGATGTGATGTACCCGTACATGAAAAAAATGAAAATGATAAAGACGTACATTCTAGTGAAAAATTTTGGAGGTATTTACGGGTAAAGTTTTTTGAGGATAGCTTCGGGTATGACAGTAATCTTGATATAACTTTTTTTAAAAAATATAAATATTAAAAAGGTAAATACTTGAATTGAAACAGTAAGTGTTAATTTAAAATGAAAACTTACAGTTCAACTAATTAATGAATTATATTTCTTTTAGACATTTGCATATTAATTTAATGGATAATAAGATTGTAATTGTTCACTAAGTTGTAAATATACTGTTTAAATTAATTATTTCTTTTAGATAAAACACTAGGTTGATATGACTAACATGAGTGATTTGATTTAAAACAGGAGGACTACTACTAGGTAGTAGATTGTTTATTTTGCTTCTAGTTCTTATGGTGTTTAATTCTAAGAAATATTGTACTATTGTTAGTTGGATTGTGATATTATTTTACTCTCACAACATGTTGATATTTTGGATGAATTAGATTTTTGTTTAGTATATTTGTGATTTTTAGTGGCTCTTTTTATCATCGGAAGTAATGATTGATTATTGTATAGTTTAAAAGAAAGATTAATACCGTTCGACTACAGTTTTTGATTTGATTAATTCTAAATTATCAGGCTGGGTTATGACAAAAGTGATATCAGAAAAATTATTTAGATTAAATAATGAATTTATTGAAAGAGCCAACAAAATAATTAACGTAAAATTCTAAAATAAAACTTAAGAAATTTGTAATAAATTATATGATTTTAAACAGATCAATGATTTGCAAATTTTGAGGACAAAATTTTTATGAGAAGAGATTATAATAACAAAATAATAATAATAATAATATAAGTTACATAAAATAAATAAAAGAAAAAATTTAGAATCGACAGCAAAAGTTCGATTCATAGGCACTACGATTTCTTTTTAAGAGTTGGGTATTTCTTTTGAACCTCAGGGAAGAAATTGGGAGTGAGCATGAGAGACGCAAACGAGGCGAGGGAGAGAAGAAGAAAAAAATAAGATGACTTACCTTCTAGGGCGAAGTCGAGGGAGGAGACGTCGTCAAAAAGACGAAGGAGATGAAATAGTTTCCACAGTTTCCAAGCGAGAGAAACTCTGAGCAGTGTATAGGAAGAAGTGGTGTTATGAATAGGAGCTGAAGCCAAAGGCTTACATGCATCATCATCTGCGGGCAATAGAAGGAGAGGGAAGAAGGTTTGGCATGAGGGAGAATCAATTTGAGAGACTATGGCATTGAGCAGAAGAAGAGGAAAGAAAAAGAAACTTGTTGAACGACTCTAGGTGCGAGGGATGCCCATGCCCTAATTGAGGAAGAAGAATGGGAGAAGAAGCTTTGTACGACCTTGTTTGAAGAAGTATAGTCAAAGAAAAGGTAATAGTAAAAGGAAGCATTCTACGAATTAAGCTTGTAAAGAGCAACTTTACGGCAAATGTGAGTAATTACTTTTTTATTGGTGTTAGATTAATGATTTATTTAAAAGTTGCATTTCATGTTGATAGAAATGAACTTGCAATATTGTTTTAAAAATAAATATTTCATATATGATTTGCATTTGAATGTTTGAAAGATATCTCATAAATGAGAAAAAAATAATTGACATACGAAGGTGCATTTAAATAATTTTAAATTGATATGAAATGATAAATAAATGACTAAATCAAATTTACCCCCAAATGGTACTGACAGGGGATGTAATGTACCCGTGCACAAAAATAAAAATTAAAATGACAAAAGTGTGCCTTCGGGTGTAAAGTTTTGAAGGTACCTACGGATACAACTTTTTAAAGAAAGTTTCGAGTATGATGGTAATCTTGATACGACTTCTTAAAAAAAAGACAAATATTAACAAGGTAAATACTTAAATTGAAACAGTAAGAGTTAATTTAAAATAAAAGCTTAATTAATGAATTATATTTCTTTTGAACATTTGCATATTAATTTAATACATAATAACATTGTACTTGCTCACTAAGTTGTAAATTCACTATTTAAATTACTTACTTTTGTAGGTAAAACACTAGGTTGAAATGACTGACATGAGTGATTTGTTTTATAGGAGGAAAACTACTGATACTAGGTAGTAGGTTGTTTATTTTGCTTCTAGTTATTGTGTAAATTAATTTTGAGAAATGTTGGACTACTGTTAGTCGGATTATGATACTATTTTATTATCGTACTATGTTGATAATTTGGATAAATTGAACTTTAGTTTACTGTATTTTTTATTTTTTGTCACCCTATTTATTATCGGAAATTATGATAGATTATTTTATGATTTAAAAGAAAGGTTAATATCGTCCCACTACAGTTTCTGACTTAGTTAATTCTAAGCTATCAGACCGGGTCTTGAGAATACCCAATCAAGAATCATGTAAGATAAAACTACAATACAATAACTTTATGAAGTTTCATNTAAAATAAAAGCTTAATTAATGAATTATATTTCTTTTGAACATTTGCATATTAATTTAATACATAATAAGATTGTACTTGCTCACTAAGTTGTAAATTCACTATTTAAATTACTTACTTTTTTAGGTAAAACACTAGATTGAAATGACTGACATGAGTGATTTGTTTTATAGGAGGAAAACTACTGATACTAGGTAGTAGGTTGTTTATTTTGCTTCTAGTTATTGTGTAAATTAATTTTGAGAAATGTTGGACTACTGTTAGTCGGATTATGATAATATTTTATTATCGTACTATGTTGATACTTTGGATAAATTGAACTTCAGTTTACTGTATTTTTTATTTTTTGTCACCCTATTTATTATTGGAAATTATGATAGATTAATATCGTCCCACTACAGTTTCTGACTTAGTTAATTCTAAGCTATCAGACCGGGTCTTGACAATACCCAATCAAGTATCATGTAAGATAAAACTACAATACAATAACTTTATGAAGTTTCATAACTTGAGTTAGTATACATGTTTAATATAGTGTCATTTGATGCTCTATTTCAATATGTTGTGCTCATAATTTTTTGTTGCATGTAGATCTATAAATACTAGGCCAACTAATATAAGGAAGGTACTTCAAGATCTAATTTAATGCCTCAAGGTAGTGTCAACATAAGTAGACATTACTTGCCAATAATAAAAATGAATGAGAGGAATGATGAGAGACATTACTTGCCAATAATAAAAGTGAATGAGAGGGATGCTGAGATATTATATGCACCTGAAGGTATCCGCTTTTAGTTTATGAGTCAAAATAAAATACATGCGATGATACACCTACCTTAGAAATCTCAGAATCAAATGAGCTAAAAGGCCATGGTATACTTTATGATAGGGCATTTGCAAGAGTTAATCTAGATAGCGAGATGATAACAAATAATCAATTTGCTCAAGTTTGCCAAAATGCTCAAGAGCGATACATAAACCTTGCTTTTGATGGTCTCATGTGCAACCTGACATCTAAGGAAGAAATTAAAGTTTCTTCTAAACTAAATGTTGATATATCTTTCCAAATAAAATTTGATTTGCAAAGCACCAATAATACTTTGTATATAAATAATAATTTTGAATACAAAAAGATTTGTTTCAATAAATCTAAGTTGTTAATAGTATGTCTTCAAAATGCAACACATTACACCCTTGTGGGTGTGATTCTAAAGTTACAGTACTATTCACACATAGAGAGTGGCTATTCTAGGTAAAAATTGTGAGACATGGTTGTTTTTTGTTGCAGAATCATTTATGAGGGTGTAATTTTTTTTTCGTAATAATTCTAATCAATCCACTGATTGTAATATGTGCTCATTACAACATATTTGGGCAATCAATATGTCTTCAAATCTATCAGTTGAGACTTTTCTAATTAGAGTCTAGATTGATTTGCTAAATTTAATGTTAATTTAGCCAAATTTTGAGTTCAACTAAAAAATGTGACATTCTTTTGTGTTAACCTAAAACAAATATAAATGTATTATTAAATTAAGCTATATTGTCAAAACTCAAATAAAATTATTTGAAAATATGGTGTTTGAGTGTAATGTGTATGTAGGGACTGGATGTGGGGCAATGGGTGGGGGTAACAGAAATGAGGCTATATGTTGGGGGAATGGAGGTTGAGTGATGAGTAGCAGAAATGGAGATGTGGTAGTGGGGAAGAGTGGTCGGCCAAGATAGTTTGTTGGCATGAGCAGAGGTTAGAGATAAGAGCGAATGTGAGAGATGGGTTAGAGGAAGGGAAGAAGCGAGAAGACCTCAGTGGAGCATAGATGGTTATAGCGATAGTCAGGAGAGATAAACAAAAAGGGGAGAAGAAATGGGTGCTATGGCACCTTGGGATCAATTTATTAGGAGTTTGTGATTATCCTTGATTATTAATTGCAATTAATCATCATTCCTATGCATGTTGTTTAAATTTATTTATCCTTTTTTTTGACGATTTCATTGAGATTAACTGTTTCATTCATCATTTTTTCTCTTCTTTACTGAACACTATCTTAATAAACAAAGCATTGCATATTTCATAATTTAACAAAAATTTAATGCCACTCCCCAACACCAATATTTATCCTATTGTCCCTTTTTTTCTAGATTGAATGTATAATTTTTTATCATTATGTTATCATAAAATATATACTGTGTGCTTTAGCCAGTATAATGTGCAATGCAATGTAATGCACAAGGCTTTATTTTTCCTTTAAAGTGCAAAGCACATATCGAAGCGCCGTTTTTATTAACCATAATGCTAATATGTTATATAAAACTATTAATATATAAATACATTCATTAATAATTATAAAATATAAACTATGACTTAAAAGTTGATATAAAACAGAAAATTTTTTTGTATAATTCAAACATTGAGGTTGAATTTACAAATTAATTTTGAGCAATTTCTAATAGTTTGTTGCGATAATTAATACTTAAAAATTGCCCAAAAAGCCTGCAAATTAATTTTAGGGGGTGTTTGTAGTTTACTATTTACGGGATTGAACCATGGATCTAACTTAAATCATGCCAAGTATTAAAAAAAAACCGAAACTAAAACCAACACTCCGGTAATTCAAAATCTCTCGCATTATGCTTATTTTAGAACGTAAATCCTGATTTATTAAATCCAACTACAAGGCGGATTTACAGAACGTCGTTCGTCGTCGCTCGCGAGGTTAGATAAATCCGATTGGATTTTGATAAATCCCGTTTAACGTAAATCTAAGTCACAACTNACTACAAGGCGGATTTACAGAACGTCGTTCGTCGTCGCTCGCGAGGTTAGATAAATCCGATTTCACTTGGATTTGATAAATCCTGTTTAACGTAAATCTAAGTCACAACCAAAGACTACCTTAATCTTCGAAGAGAGCTTCAACGCGTCACGCGCTTCGCTTTGCTCATGAAGCGCTCTTTTAAAAACCTTGTTAACAATGTTGTTTTCTGGTTAGGGAAAAATTCAATCCTTCATGCACTTGACTGTCATTCTCCCACCATTCAGGTTTCAGTAATGTTTCTTTATTTTCTCTAGGTTGTACTTTCAATGCCATTAATAATTAAAAATAAAAAAATTATCATGAATCAACAAGAAGAGATGTCATGGGTTGGATCACCGCCATCATCATTAACCATTAGGGCTGGCTTTTGAATATTTATTTTGTCTTTATTCAACCACGTGGTGTTTGTGGTGTATCTAGTTCAAGTAATTCATTTTCCACAACTTATAACAATGCTATATTATAAACCTTTTGCTTGGGTTTCTTGCCCTTTATTTCAATTTGCTCACCTTATTTGCACTCCATGGTATAAGCCTAAATTAGCGGATTCTTTTTTCAATAACCTTGTCCTTGTATTTTTTTTACTTTATATGCTGTAACATAATTATTATGCATGTTACCTTCCTGAGGAGCAAAGTTTTGGTAAAATAGGTTTAACAGCTCATTCAGCACNATGCGTGCCAAAAATTCACGGCGGTAGAGTACCGGATTATCGTCTTAGCGTTGCACGAGAATTTAACACACACAAATAGCAGAAAAGAAGTAATAAAAAAGATACACCTCGACATTTTACGTAGAAAACCCTTGAAAATAGGAAAAACTACGGGTCATAGCCCAATTAAAATAGTATACTATGAATAATGAGTACACATGTATATTCTTCTCCTGAATTGGGTTGTCACTAGTNGCTCAAGAGCGATACATAAACCTTGCTTTTGATGGTCTCATGTGCAACCTGACATCTAAGGAAGAAATTAAAATTTCTTCTAAAGTAAATGTTGATATATCTTTCCAAATAAAACTTGATTTGCAAAGCACCAATAATACTTTGTATATAAATAATAATTTTGAGTACAAAAAGATTTGTTTCAATAAATCTAAGTTGTTAATAGTATGTCTTCAAAATGCAACACATCACACCCTTGTGGGTGTGATTCTAAAGTTACAGTACTATTCACACATAGAGAGTAGCTGTTCTAGGTAAAAATTGTGAGACATGGTTGTTTTTTGTTGCAGAATCATTTATGAGGGTGTAATTTTTTTTTCATAATAATTCTAATCAATCCACTGATCGTAATATGTGCTCATTACAACATATTTGGGCAATCAATATGTCTCAAATCTATCAGTTGAGACTTTTCTAATTAGAGTCTAGATTGATTTGCTAAATTTAATGTTAATTTAGCCAAATTTTGAGTTCAACTAAAAAATGTGACATTCTTTTGTGTTAACCTAAAACAAATATAAATGTATTATTAAATTAAGCTATATTGTCAAAACTCAAATAAAATTATTTGAAAATATGGTGTTTGAGTGTAATGTGTATGTAGGGACTGGATGTGGGGCAATGGGTGGGGGTAACAGAAATGAGGCTATATGTTGGGGGAATGGAGGTTGAGTGATGAGTAGCAGAAATGGAGATGTGGTAGTGGGGAAGAGTGGTCGGCCAAGATAGTTTGTTGGCATGAGCAGAGGTTAGAGATAAGAGCGAATGTGAGAGATGGGTTAGAGGAAGGGAAGAAGCGAGAAGACCTCAGTGGAGCATAGATGGTTATAGCGATAGTCAGGAGAGATAAACNTATATATATATATATATATATATATATATATATATATATATATATATATATATATATATATATATATATATATATATATATATATATAGAATTTTTTCATCTTAGCATCTTGTATCATACTCAAAGGTCTCACATGAATCAAGTTGTTCATGTTTTTGTCTCTCCCTTGAGTTTTGATGTCAATTTAGCTTAAATGGTAGATGGATCACATGAAGTNTGTTTCTTTATTTTCTCTAGGTTGTACTTTCAATGCCATTAATAATTAAAAATAAAAAAATTATCATGAATCGACAAGAGGATATGTCATGGGTTGGATCACCGCCATCATCATTAACCATTAGGGCTGGCTTTTGAATATTTCTTTTGTCTTTATTCAACCACGTGGTGTTTGTGGTGTATCTAGTTCAAGTAATTCATTTTCCACAACTTATAACAATGCTATATTATAAACCTTTTGCTTGGGTTTCTTGCCCTTTATTTCAATTTGCTCACCTTATTTGCACTCCATGGTATAAGCCTAAATTAGCGGATTCTTTTTTCAATAACCTTGTTCTTGTATTTTTTTACTTTATATGCTGTAATATAATTATTATGCATGCTACCTTCCTGAGGAGCAAAGTTTTGATAAAATAGGTTTAACAGCTCATTTAGCACTTGGCGGCAATGAATGAACTAGTAATAACAAATCTGGCACAAATAATTGAGATAAGGCTAATGCCATGTACCTTAATAATATTTGTAGTTTTAAATACTCAACTTGATTGTCAGAGAATTTTGACCCAAACTAGACTTCGATGCTTTTGTTTATTTAGCCTGTGCAAAATTATTGCTACTTCTTTTGTTACATATCCTTAGAACGAACTTATGTGACACTTCTATGTGCTGAATCTTCCAGTCAAAATCGATGGGTTTATATATCAGTTTACAAGAAAGCTATACAATAGTTCCTCATGAAGTTTTTCTATCATTTGCCCTTTCTCTTACAAAATGCATTTATATATCTAAAAAATTATGACTTTTAATCATGAGTTTTCTAGATGAATCAGTGTTGCTGTATTACGAACTGGCCCTGGTTCAATTGTTGATCAAAATTAGGTTTACATAACCCTTCAAGTAATGTATTTCTTCTATATCCTTATGGTTTGAAAGACTACAACCCCATAGTCTTCCAATGATTGGGATAGGTACATAGCTCGGGTTTTCTTAAGAGCAAGAGCGCTATATTGAGAATAACCTGCATAACTTAACGAATACAATTTTTATTATTGTTTATGATAATTTATAAGTAGGCCGCTTTCTACATTAGATTGACACTGAAAGAGCTACAAACATGGTGATAACTAATAGAAGCTGACAGTAGATCAACACTGAACTC
>JXCR01114691.1:0-14956 GCA_002079205.1 Phalaenopsis hybrid cultivar | reverse complement strand
ACATTCATTGAAATCATCATGTTTCTGGCTACCTCTAGAAGGTGTATATTATTTTTCTCTGCTACTCTGTTTTGTGTCGGTGCATATTGACAAGTAGTTTGATGTTGTATCTCATTGGGCTGACAGATGCTTCCCAAATGTCTTGTTGGTATACTCTGTCTCATTTTCAGACCTCAATACCTTCATTACTACACCATATTGAGTCTGAATTACCCTGTAAAAATCTTTAAAGCAGTCAAGCACATCATTTTTATTTCTCGTTAGATATAATCAAGTAATACGAGAAAAAAATTGATGAAAGTCACAAAATATTTGTAGTCATTTATCGAAGTTGTAGAACAAAATCCTCATACATTTGAGTGTACCAAACGAGAAACACAAGAAATCTTATTGCTAGAATTAACATAAGAGCTCCTAGTATACTTACCAAACTCACATGCATCACACACAAGTTTTTGTTTATTTTACTTTTCATACAAAAACGGATACAATCGACTCAATAGGCTAAATGAAGAGTGTCTCATGCGCTGATGTAGCAGCAACACACTCTTTCATATCCTCTTACTCCAACTCTCTGCCATGAATTTCAAGGTTGAGTCCATCCCCTCCTATCCAAGTACCAGAGTCCACTATGTCATGTACCAGTCTCAAGTCTCCGGTCACTCCCCTTCTCTTGAAAAATCACATTAAAAATACAAAATAAAATAACATATTTTAGTTGGATTATAATGACACTAATGGATAAAAAATTTACTGAAAAAGAAGAAACATGCAAAATATTGGAAATAGTCATAGAAATGGTACTCTTCATTGTATCCTCATCAACCACAGGTTGTGTTGTACCATCAATTGTATGAATGCTCTATGGAATTGTTATTTAAATATATGAAGAGAGCTCACTGCCAACACATATCACATATTGATATGCACCAGAATCTACTATCCATTTTGGTGATCTTATGGTGGATATAGAAGCAAAATCATATGTATCACAATTACTTTTGGAGCAATATTCCATTTGGATGACAATAAGATGGATGCACCCTCAATCACATCACCTATTGCTCTCTTCTTCAACATCTCTAAGAGCTTGTGATCCTCATCAGTAAAGACCACCTCTGTCTCTCCTTCGTTCCTCGCTACCATCAGATTCGCCCAGTGCCCCCTCTTCCACCCCTGTGGGTCTCACGATTACGACCACAACCTCTAAACCATCCAAGTCCACCCTTCTCTCTCTCCTTGGGTGACTTTGGACAAGCCATGTTCAAGTGTCCCACTTTTCCATAGTTGTTGCACATGTAGTTCTCTCAATGGGCTAGTCGTGTACCTAGAAGTCCACTAGGCTCAAAGTGTAGTTTCATGCGACTCTCCTCCTACAACATTGCGACGATGTCCTCCTAATGAATAAAATCGTTCCCTGGGCTAGGAGGACCGATTTCCTCTGACCGGGTTCAGATGAGCCAGATACTGCATAGTCTCATCTGTTCAAAGATCTCCCATTTCTTACACTCATGATTACCACAACTTGACATAGGTGAAAAGTGATCAAGATCTTCCACAACCGCTTCAGTTCTACGAAGTACTCCTGAATTGACCCATCACCTTGTTCAAAGATCTGCTCTGACTGGGCTCAGATGACCCAGATACTGCATAGTCTCATCTGTTCAAAGATTTCCCATTTCTTACACTCAGGATTACCACAACTTGACATAGGTGAAAAGTGATCAAGATCTTCCACAACCGCTTCAGTTCTACGGAGTACTTCTGAATTGACCTATCACCTTGTATAACTACCTCTATTTCATGCTGAATATGAAACACCCGTATTTGGTTCTCATTCCCAGCATAGGTTTTCTTCAGTTTTGCCCAGATGTCATTCACCTTTCGATGTTATCCACTGATATTGCAATCAATGGAACCATCAAAATGAATAGTCCAGTGTAAATCAATGCATGTGTGGTCCTCCGTTCATCCTCCTCAACACTGTCACTCTTTAGCTCGACCCCCATCAGGTATCCTTCTAGTCTCTTGCCTGCTATAATTGTTTTGATCTGACGCAACCAACTCAAATACATGGTTGATCAATCGACCTTCAGATCCACAGGAGGGAGATTTAGTTTCACCTACGTCGGAGCACGTGCAGAGCCAGATACTGCATAGCCTCATCTGTTCAAAGATCTCTCATTTATTACACTCAGGATTACCACAACTTGACATAGGTGAAAAGTGATCAAGATCTTCCACAACCGCTCCAGTTCTACGGAGTACTCCCGAATCGACCAATCACCTTGTATGACTACCTCTATTTCATGCTGAATATGAAACACTCGTATGTGGTTCTGAGTCCCAGCATAGGTTCTCGTCAGTTTTGCCCAGATGTCATTCACATTCCGATGTTATCCACTGATATTGCAATTAATGGAACCGTCGAAATAAATAGTCCAGTGTAATCAATGCATGTGTGGTCCTCCGCACATCCCCCTCAACACTGTCACTCTTTAGCTCGACCCCCATTAGGTATACTTCTAGTCTCTTCCCTGTTATAATTGTCTTGATCCGACGTGACCAACTCAGATATATGGTTGATCAATCGACCTTCAGATCCACTGAAGGAAGATCTAATTTCACCTACGTCGGAGCACGTGCGGAGGCAGTGACTCCCGTCGAAACGTTAGCTCACTATATGAGCCCAACCAAGATCTTCAAAACTTTGGAATTTATCTTCCCCAAATGTTTCAGTCTTTTATCTATCATAATATCTCCATCACCTGACATCCTCAATTACAAAGATTCAAATTTAGATCACACAAAGAAGAGAAAGTATCAAAACAGGGCTCTCTCGCTCAGACGAAGCAAAAAAGATCTCGATACAAGAAGTTTCGAAACATTCACTGCTTCTCTCTGAAAAGCTCTAGCGTCAGAGGAGTTCTGAAAGTCCTAATCCTCACTGTTGCCTCTCCTGTTCACGCGAACCAAACGCAAGAGTCATCCTCTGCCTCCTCTGTTCACGAAATCAACGTCGAACACAGTTCCGCGATCCTTCTTCCTCTCAATTCCGCGATCTGTTCTTCCCGAGTCCGCACGAAGTCGCTGAGCCTCTCTCTGCCCTATCCTCGCATAGAGTCGTCGCGACCTTCTTGCCCGAAGCCTTCGCCCTCCTCTGCTCATGCGTCGACGACTAGTGAGGGAAGCAATGTCAGAATCGCAGCGCACTGTCTTTCTCGTCTTCCGCTCTGCTCGAAACTACAGTGACCNTTATTTTTCCATTGATAATTGTTGGATTAAGTTCATCATCCCCTAAAATTTTGTTAGTACAACAATGCTCAGGCAGGTTATCCTAACAAAGTATTGATGTGAACAAAAACAAATGTCAAACAGTATGTTCATTACCACTATTAGTAATTCCAAAGTTATAGAAAAACTACATCTTTATTTGAATAAACCTATTGCTAATAAAAACATCCTTATTTAAAAAAGAAAAAAAAAAAAGAAAAGAACAATAAATTAAATAAAGAAGAATAAAAGAATTATTTGATGAAAAAAATTACCTATTTCATTAACACTTGGGTTTATATAATCTTACAATATTTACAAATAAATCCCTAGACTTCTTCTATTTATAAATAGAACCCTATAATAGATATAAATCTCAACGCTCTACCTCAAGATGGGCAAAAGATATCCACTAAGCCCATCTTGTCACACAACCTAGACAAATCTAATAAGCTAAGTAATTTGGTGAGGCAGTCAGCCACTTGCTCTCTAGAGGCTACATTACTTGGCTTCAGTAGACTGTTATCCAGTTTTTCCTTGATGAAGAACCAATCAATCTCCACATGTTTGGTTCTATCATGTTGCACCGAGTTGCTGGCGATGCTGGTCACTGACCTGTTGTCGCACCACAACTTCATTTTAGCTCCTTGGTCCTTGAGCTCTACCAACAAGGCTCTCAACCACATCCTCTAAGCAAGTGTTAAGGTCATGACCCTATACTCTGTCTCTATTGTTGACCTCGCTATTATTGATTTTTTCTTACTCTTTCAAGAGACCAAGTTGCCCCCTATAAACATGCATTATCCAGATGTGGACTTCGCGTCATCCATACAATTGGCCTATTCAGAATCACAATAGCCCTCAATATATACAGGTTCATTCTTCCTGAAAATCAACCCCTTCTTTGATGCGCTCTTTAGGTACCTCAGAATTTGATATACTGCATCCATGTGACCCTTCCTCAGATCATACATGTAACGACTCGCCACACTTACTCTAAATGAAATATCAGGACAAATGTGACTCAAATAGATGAGACGGCCTACCAACCCTTCTGACACCTCTCGCGATCAAATGACTCTTGCCTCTGCGCTTAATTTTCCCTTCTAATCAATTGATGAAATTGCAAGTTTGCATCCCAACATGTTTGTCTCTTTTAACAAGTCTAACACATACTTCCTTTGAGATAGACAATCCCCTCTACTTCACGAGTCACCTCAATTCCGAGGAAGTATCTAAGTTGCCCCAAATCCTTCACATCAAACTCTTTGCTCAAACTTGTTTTCGGTTGAACAATCTCTCCCTAATCAGGCCCAATGACAATCATAACATATCATCCACATACACAACAAGAATAGTAATGTGAACATAATGTCATTGAAAGAATACTTTGTTATCAACATTGATTTGCTAATGACCTATGTCTACCATTTCTTTCCTGAACTTGTCAAACCAAGCTCGAGGAGACTGTTTCAAACCATACATTGACTTCTCAATCTACCTCGCCCACTGTTTGATTCGTGTTGAAGTCTGATGGTATCTCCATACACACCTTCTCTATTAGATCCCCATGAAGAAACACATTATTCACATCTAGTTGTTATAAACTTCATCCATCATTCACAGCTAGACAGACATGTGTCCTGATCGAGCTCATATTTGCCACTGATGCAAATGTCGTAGTCGATGTCATGTCTAACTATACCCATTCACCACTAATCTTGCTTTGTAGTGATCGATCTTTCCTTCTTATGTCTGCTTCACCGTGCATCCAATTATTTTTTTCCCTGCTGGTAGCAACACGAGCTCCCATATCCCGTTCTTATCAAAAGCACCAAGTTCCCTCAGCATTCCTACCTGCCACCACGGGCATAGAGACAGTGTCCAAAAATGCAGTGAATGCTCCATGTAAAGGTGATATGTTAGAGTATGAGACAAACTGAGCAATGTCATGTGAAGACCCAAAGCGATCAGGAAAATAACGATTAGGAGGATGACCCACATGTTGTGAGAGGTCATCTTTAAAGTTATAGGAGTGGAAGGAGAAGAGAGACGAATCATATCACCTATGTAATCGGGTTCAAAGATAGATAATGTAGGTGTCTCAGGAGTCAGGGTAGACCAGGACAAGGAACTTGTTGGCACGACAGATATGTTCCCTCATTCTACTTTTTTTTTTTCCTTTTATACACCCCCAACTCCCCTTGAGCTTGAGTTCCACCACTTTCAGGCTCATTTTTTGCATATTCTAGCTCTTTTTCAGTCGATCATTCCCACACAGTGGCACAATGCATCGTTCCCACATGCACCAATCAGTCACAATCACCACTCTCCCCCTCTCGCATCATACCTCCAACATCTGACGAGTCACCAAAGAATGAGATCACCTCTAAGGTGTAGTAGGCTCAAACTTTCTAAAAATCATATTCATACTCACAAACAGTCTTTTCTCTGTTGGGCTCCAACAAACATACCTCTTCTAGTGGCAGAATAACACACAAAAATACACTTCATTGTTCTGAAATCCAACTTCCCTATTGATGTTCTATTATTCTTCACAAAACATACACAACTGAATACATTTAATGAGAGGATCCTACCATTATCTCCTTTCAACAATTCACAAGAAAATTGTCACTCCAACACTCTTGAGGACATTCTGTTGATTAATTGAACAACTGTCAAAACAACTTGCCCCCACAAGTTCTTTGGGTCATTCATCGAAATCATCATATTTCTGGCTACCTCTAGAAGGTGTATATTATTTTTCTCTACTACGTTTTGTGTCAGTGCGTATTGACAAGTAGATTGATGTTGTATCTCATTAGGCTAACAGATACTCCCCAAATGTCTTGTTGGTATACTCTGTCCCGTTTTAGGACCTCAATACCTTCACTACTACACCGTATTGAGTCTGAATTGCCCTGTGAAAATCTTTAAAGCAGGCAAGCACATCATTTTTATTTCTTGTCAGATATAATCAAGTAATATGAGAAAAAAATCAATGAAAGTCACAATATATTTGTAGTCATTTATCGAAGTTATAGAACAAAATTCTCATACATTTGAGTGTACCAAATCATAAACACAAGAAATCTTATTGCCAGAATTAACATAAGAGCTCCTAGTATACTTACCAAACTCACATGCATCACACACAAGTTTTTGTTTATTTGACTTTTCATACAAAGACGGATACAATCGACTTAATAGGATAAATGAAGAGTGTCTCATGCGCTGATGTAGCAACAACACACTCTTTCATATCCTCTTACTCCAACACTCTCTGCCATGGATTTCAAGGTTGAATCCATCCCCTCCTATCCAAGTACCAGAGTCCACTATGTCATGTGCTAGTCTCAAGTCTCCGGCCAGTCCCCTTCTCTTGAAAAATCACATTAAAAATATCAAATAAAATAACATATTTTAGTTAGATTATAATGACACTAATGGATAAAAAGTTTACTGAAAAGGAAGAAACATGCAAAATATTGGAAATGGTCATAGAATTGGTACTCTTCATTGTACCCTCATCAACCACAGGTTGTGTTATATCATCAATTGTATGAATGCTCTCTGGAATTGTTATTTAAGTATATGAAGAGAGCTCACTGGCAACACATATCACATATTGATATGCACCAGAATCTACTATCCATTTTGGTGATTTTATGGTGGATATAGAGGCAAAATCATATGTATCACAATTACTTTTGGAGCAATATTCCATTTAGATGACGATAAGATGGATGCACTCTCAATCACATCACATATTGCTCTCTTCTTCAACATCTCTAAGAGTTTGTGATCCTCATCAGTAAAGACCACCTCTGTCTCTCCTTCGTTCCTCGCTACCATCAGATTCGCCCAGTGCCCCCTCTTCCACCCCTTTGGGCCCCACGATTACGACCACAACCTCTAAACCGTCCAATTTCACCCTTCTCTCTCTCCTTGGGTGACTTTGGACAAGCCTTGTTCAAGTGTCTAACTTTTCCATAGTTGTAGCACCTGCAGTTCTCTCAATGGGCACCTGTCATATCTGAGCTCGAGGCAGCCAAAGCTAGTCATGTACCTGGAAGTCCACTAGGCTCAAAGTGTAGTTTCATGCGACTCTCCTCCTACAACATCGCGACGATGTCCTCCCAATGAATAAAATCGTTCCCTGGGCTAGGAGGACCGATCTCCTCTGATCAAAGATCGTGTTCAGATGAGCCAGATATTGCATAGCCTTATCTGTTCAAAGATCTCCCATTTCTTACACTCAGGATTATCACAACTTGACACAGGTGAAAAGTGATCAAGATCTTCCACAACCGCTCCAGTTCTACGGAGTACTCTGGAATCGACCCATCACCTTGTACGATTACCTCTATTTCATGTTGAATATAAAACACCCGTATGTGGTTCTCAGTCCCAGTATGGGTTCTCTTCAGTTTTGACCAGATGTCATTCACCTTCCGATGCTATCCACTGATATTCCAATCATTGGAACAGTCGAAATGAATAGTCCAATGTAAATCAATGCATGTGTGGTCCTCCGCTCATCCCCCTCAACATTGTCACTCTTTAGCTCGACCCTCATCAAGTATCCTTCTAGTCTCTTCCCTGCTATAATTGTCTTGATCCGACGCGACCAACTTAGATATATGGTTGATCAATCGACCTTCAGATCCACAGGAGGGAGATTTAGTTTCACCTACGTCGGAGCACGTGCTTAGCCAGATACTACATAGCCTCATCTGTTCAAAGATCTCCCATTTCTTACACTCAGGATTACCACAACTTGACATAGGTGAAAAGTGATCAAAATCTTCCACAATCGCTCAAGTTCTACGGAGTACTCCTGAATCGACCCATCACCTTGTATGACTACCTCTATTTCATGCTGAATATGAAACACCCGTATGTGGTTCTCAGTCCCAGCATAGGTTCTCTTCAATTTTGCCCAGATGTCATTCACCTTCCGATGTTATCCACTGATATTGCAATCAATGGAACCGTCAAAATGAATAGTCCAGTGTAAATCAATGCATGTGTGGTCCTCCGCTCTTCCCCCTCAACACTCTCACTCTTTAGCTCGACCCCCATCAGGTATCCTTCTAGTCTCTTCCCTGCTATAATTGTCTTGATCCGACGCGACCAACTCAGATATATGGTTGATCAATCGACCTTCAGATTCACAGAAGGGAGATCTAGTTTCACCTACGTCGGAGCACGTGCTGAGGTAGTGGCTCGCGTCGAAACGTTAGCTCACTATATGAGCCCAACCAAGATCTTCAAAACTTTGGAATTTATCTTCCCCAAATGTTTCAGTCTTTTATCTCTCATAATATCTCCATCAACTGACATCCTCAATTACAAAGATTCAAATTTAGATCACACAAAGAAGAGAACAAGGTGGTAACAATAGTATCAAAACAGGGCTCTCTCGCTCAGATAAAGCAAAAATGATCACGATACAACCTTTACTGCTTCTCTCTGAAAAGCTCTAGCGTCAGAGGAGTTCTGAAACTCCTAATCCTCACTGTTGCCTCTCCTGTTCACGCGAACCAAACGCAAGACCGTCTCTCCCTTCCTTTCCCGTCACCCTCTGCCTCCTCTGTTCACGAAATCAACGTCGAACACACTTCCGCGATCCTTCTTCCTCTCAATACCGCGATCTGTTCTTCCCGAGTCCGCACGAAGTCGCTGAGCCTCTCTCTGCCCTAGCCTCGCATAGAGTCGTCGCGACCTTTTTGCCCGAAGCCTTCGCCCTCCTCTGCTCATGCGTCGACGACTAGTGAGGGAAGCAATGTCGGAATCGCAGCGCACTTTCTCGTCTTCCGCTCTGTTCGAAACTACAGTGACCGACGTCTTTCCACCCCTTGATCCTTCACGAGATCTTCACATGATCCCCATAAGATAATCAAATAGCAAACTAAGAAAAGAGAGCTAAATCATCATCAAAGAAAAGATCGACTTAGACTTAGCTCTAATATCGCGATAAAAATTATAAAAGGCTACATCTTTAGTTGAATGAACATAATGCTAGCATAAACATTCATATTAGAAAAAAAGGGAAAAAATATGAAATAATATAAAGGAGAATACTCTTAAATCTTTCATAATCAGTATATATCCTATAATAAATATTAAGCTCGTATGACAATATTAATATGTTAAGCTAATAATTCTAATAACTCTAACACCCACCCATAAACTCACAATGTTATAAGAAGCATTGAAGGTTTGTATGATGCAAGAACCAAGAGATTAATGGTATGCATGTGCGATAACCTTAATATGGTAACCAAAAAATTCTTATCTCTAACAAGGTTTACTTCACGAGTTATTTTGAGTGTAATATTAAGTATAAACGTTATTTGTGCAAAGCGAATAATACTTAGTTTGAATTGTTATGATGCTTGACATCATTAACCATATTTGAAGATACGGAATGTCAGCACTGCAACATGATTTCCTTTCTGTTTTAATTCCAATGCGGAACTCGAATGCTATCCGATTCAAATACCAAAAGCAAATAGAACTGAAAAATCAGCCACAAGTAAAATATGGCGGTGTCTTAGAATATGATCTGCATAATTTGCTACCAAGACGAATTATGACCCAAATCAGAACCANCCAAGAGATTAATGGTATGCATGTGCGATAACCTTAATATGGTAACCAAAAAATTCTTATAACTCTAACAAGGTTTACTTTACGAGTCATTTTGAGTGTAATATTAAGTATAAACTTTATTTGTGCAAAGCGAATAATACTTGGTTTGAATTGTTATGATGCTTGACATCATTAACCATATTTGCAGATATGGAATGTCAGCACTGCAACATGATTTTCTTTCTGTTTTAATTCCAATGTGGAACTCGAATGCTATCCGATTCAAATACCAAAAGCAAATAGAACTGAAAAATCAGCCACAAGTAAAATATGGCGGTGTCTTAGAATATGATCTGCATAATTTGCTACCAAAACGAACTAAAATAAGGAATTTAAGATTATGACCCAAATCAGAACCCTTTACAGCCATAGACTCCTCATTTTTTTCATGATGGAGTTAAATTGTTGAGAAGAAAGACAATGATGTAGTTTCTAGACATCTAATATTCATGTATCAAACGGAAAGCAGTATAAGTTATGATAACCTGCAGAAGCAGCATCCAGCGTTCAGCCACAAAATCATAAAACAAAAACAAGCTCGAACCTAAACGTATGAACTATTGATTCTTCATGTATCAGCATTCAATCCACAAACTTTTCTTCCCTCATCTGGTTTGTCTCATCTAGGAAATCTTAGCATTTTTATTTGTTCTCGTCATAAAGATCTCCGAACACCACTTTGCTCTGATAAAAGATCAGACCCGTTTATGCATATTACCCAAACAAAAACTGAAGAGGGTACCTTTACCTTGGTTTCCGGAGGGCGAAGGAAGGGTAGGAGGAGACGCCGAGATGGGATGTTTCCAGATGTCCGGAAGGTCTGGGCCTAAGATGGAGGAGCTGCTACGCCGCCAAGCGGTTTCGGCTGCGTACTTGCGAGGGGAAAGAAGGCTGAAAAGAGAATTCAGAGCCGGAGGGCGCGGCTGCGAGTCTACCAATAGCCGCCTCAGCGTGAAGAGAACTCTCATTTCCGACGCTCAGAAGTGGTTCGCCTCGCAGTTCCCATGCCGTTATTGTGGCGTGGCTCTCACGCATTTTACTTGTGACAAAAAAAAAAAAGAAAATTAAGTGTTTGAGGTACCGATTTTTTCGTTCGGACAACGAGAAATATTTGTTTACATAAGATGTACGCAGCGCTGCGTACATTAAGGGTTATTCAGGGGTACAATGGGGTTATATTCGGGTTATACCCCCTTGTAACCTCCGGTATAACCCGGATATAACTCCCCTGTACCACCAGAATAACCTCTGATGTACCCAGCGTTGCGTACATCTTATGTACGCAAATATTTCACCGGACAACAGCGGTTTTTTTTTTCTCTCTACTGCGATTGGAAGTCGCCCCGTCTGTTTGAAGAATTTAGGATTTCTTCAGCAATCATTTTGGTGGAATGTGGTCTAAAATGATAAAATTTAATCATTTTTATAAAACAACTTGGGGAGATATTAAATACTGTATCGAATAAAAATATTTTCATGCATTCACGTAAACTGCATTGGAAAAAAACTTTGTGGTCTTATCAAACGAAACCTTATTTGCAAAGGCCGATGATATTTTCGTAAATGTCAAGATATAATCTCTCGTATCATTCCATCAAAATAATCATAAATATTAAATACATTTATAATTAAATCTTATTATAAAGCTTGAGTTTAAAAAAAGAAAACAAAAAATAATAATAATATGTAAACAAACAAATAGTTCACTAGCACACTTATATCTCTCACACTACTTCATTGTCATATGCTACAATAATACAAAAAACTACAAAGTTGGCCATCACTACAACAATATCAAATTATCTACCATATAATCCATAAAAACATGACTTCTTCATATCTTCCTCAACATATCCATCTTCATGAGGTTGTTGATTATCCCCCATTAATTACAAAACATTTATAACATATTTTTTTATTAACTCGATAGCAACAATGAGAAGACAAAAAAAAAGATACTAAAAAACTTACTTGAGAGAAAAAGTATTAAAATTCCTTCTAAGTATAATGAATATCTAGAATCAAAAGAGCTTAAACATTCAAAATATTATTGAATTTTAATAAGTGCCTGAAAAACATCATAGTTCAATCCAAACTCAACAAAAAAAGAAAAACTAATATGAACAACCACAAAAGCCCAAGCAACAAGAAGAAGAATAATAAAAGAGAAGAAATTCAAGGCAGCTAAAACAAAAAATAAAATGAAATAAAATAAATCTCTTTAATAAAAGAAGGAATATAATATTTAAAATTTAGTCTTCTACTCTTCCAATTAATGATCTCATGAATATTAAAAATCATATTATCTAAAAAAAATATTAAAGATTTTGTCATTTCTCTTCTTTCAAATATAATAAACAGTAGTGTGAACAATCAATAAGTAAAATCTCTTAATAATATTAGAGGATAAAGAATCTACCTCAGAAAGAATATGCAACATATTGCCACTTAAAAGATGAAAAATTTCATAAAGAATGCATCTTTTTAATAAAGAATGGGAAAAATTACATTCAACGAAATAATGATTACGAATTTCATTATGATTTAAGCACAAAACACAAGAATTATTAATCATAATACATCTAACAATCAAGACATCATATATTTTGAGACTGTTATGTAAAATTTTTTATGTAATAGTTGCATGTCTAATAGAGTAGCATTTAAACCAAACATAATTATTCCAATAAATAACAAAAGAGCTATCAAAGATCAAATTATAAATGAATTTTTGAATATATTTATCATGATCTTTCAAAAGAAAAGAAGTAAAACTATTATTAATAGGAATATCAAAAATAAAGTTTAAACAAAAAATCATGAATATTACAAGAGATAAAAAAATCCCATTTATTATTAAAAATAACTTTGTACACTTTAGTGAAAGGTGAGAGATTAAACCAAATAAAAATAATATTAAGAAACTTCTCAAGGAGAGAAGGAATATTCAACCAATGACCAAAATAGAAAAAAAACACTATTATAAATAATTTAAAATTGAAGGCAATACCTAATCTTAAAAACAACTTGAGATAAATTTTCTAAAAAAGAAGATAAGCTTCTCATATGCTTAATCTAAAGAGACTCATAATAATTAAGAGAACAAAGTTGCTAAAAAAAACCATTAAATTGTCTATGTATAATTTTAGATTTACAAATTAAATTAAGCATGTCTAAATTAGGCAAATCAATGGCATCATAAATCTTAGGCTTAGTAATTTTAAGCTAAGAAATAGTATAAAGCATAGAATTAGAACCACTATTAAGAAGAAATTTTTGACATAAGGAAGAAATTTTCATTCTTAAACTTTAAAGAATATTAATAGCATGAACCAATAATGCAAATAACTCCAAGTAGTACGCTTCAAAAGTTGAAATCTATCAGCAAAAGATAAAAATTTAAGCTTCCAACCACCAATCCAATTTCGTAACTTATTCCACAACTTGAATCAGTAAGCAACAAGTGATATAGAAGAATGGACAAGTACACCTAAATAATAACAACGTATCGTTTTAAATGGAAACCATTAACTTGACAAAGGAATCCTGTAAATTAAAATCAATAGACTTAGAAAAATGAATAACAAATTTAGTTTTTTAGCTCTTAATTTAGTATATTTATAAAAATAATCAAGTATAAAATTGAGAGTATTAATAGAATTAACACCAACTTTATCAAAAACTAATAAATTGTCAACATAAATAAATGATTGATGTTATAACTCTCAATGATATGTTTAAAAATGCTAAAAACATAATGATGAGCTTCTATAAGACAAGAAAAAAACATTCATTATAATTGTAAAAAGATAAAGTAATAGATTACAATCTTTTATAATATTAGAGGGAGAAACAAAATAACTCTTCATGTCATTATTAACCATAACAAAAAAAGTTAAAGATTAGAAATGGAAGCTATAATCCAATTAATGCAAGTATTAGGAAATTCCAAACCAGTTAATCAAAAAAAAAATTGTCGATTAATATTTTCAAAAGCATTCTAAAAACAAATTTGGCACAAAATCTTTTATTAACATTAGTACAATTAAAATTAAAATAAGGGATCATTAGTCAAAATAACTTATCTGCAATATCACGACTATAAATGAAAGAAGCTTGGGCAGGATGAATAACATTAGAAAGAAAATTTTAAGTGTATTCACGATAAGCTTAGAAATAACCTTATTAAACTGTATTGCAAAGAGATATAGACTTGAAATTAGAAGAACCTTGAGCTTGATTTTTCGGAGGAGTGAGAGTGATAGTAGCATGATTGATTGTATTATAATGATTAGAGGAGATAAGAAAATAACGAACAACACCAATAGAATCAACTCTTAAAATCTTCAAAATAACCATTAAAAATTAGCTGTGAAGTCAATAGGACCACGAGACTTATTACACCCAATTGAGAAAAGCTTGTTTAATTTTCTCATTCAAAAACTCCATAATAAGTTCATAACATTCTTCAAAATTTAAAATATGATTAATGTGAAAACATTGGAGTCATAAGCATAATTAGTAAAGTGACCATTGAAAGCCTCATGTAAAAAGAAAAATTGCTTCTCTAGAAATATCATCTTGAGTATTGAAAAATTAATGATGAGTAGAGCTTTCCTTAATAAGTTTTCGGCAATCATTAATTTTAATGTTTTGATACAAAAAAGTAACATTATCCTCACCTTGAGAAAGCCAAGCGTATTTCACTTTCTGTTTTAACCATTTCTATTCACAATTTAAAGCATTATAGCTAATTGGGATTGAATAACAATCGTCTCCTTTAAAATAAACTTATCATTTGGGTTGTTATCCAAAAGAGACATACCTACAAACTTTTGTTTCTATTAATATTTAATATTATTAGTAATAAATTTATTAGAATTCAAAGAACTGTTTTTCATAGCAATTTTAATATTTTTCAACTTGTTACAGAGAGAAATATGAGGGTCTTTCTTTACTGCAATGCTCCAAACAAAATTCACAAGAGAAGTAAACTTATGACAACAACTCCAATCATTTTTAT